>JAMRYI010000209.1:0-229361 GCA_029231635.1 Ditylenchus weischeri
CATGATTTTGCATTCTTTTATGAATTAGAAAATAAGCTAATAGAGCGAAAAGAATTAAAGAACCAAATACTATTCGTTTCTTATTCATTGAAAGAACAACGAAAAAATCAAATCTGACTTAAAATAAGAAGCTGAAGAAAAGGTTAACAGCTGGTTGAAGACAGCTGGTTGAAGACAGCTGGGCTTGACTTTACTTGACCCCCACGGCTGACCCACTTTTGATGACAATTTTGAAAAACCGATTGCATATTCGTGTTTCTCGACCCCGATTTAGGCGCGAATTTACCAATCGTTTCTGGAAAAGTGAAAAAAAAATTTTTTCGATTTGCCTTGGTCCCCCAAGGTGAAAAAATTCGAAAATTTTAAAAGAAAAATTTTTTTCAAATTCCCGCCAAAACATTTTTAAGGGATTCAGGGCTGTATTGGGAGGGGAAGAGAATAAAAGGGGCCGCTAATCACACAGGGGCCACTGACAAAAAGATGTTGAACATAGTTTTGAATACTGGGGCCTACCGCATAAATATACTCTGGTATGCATGCTTTTTTCATGCATCCAGAGTCACTTTCGAGTGATTTGTGTCTAAGGTATGTGGGTGTGCGCATCTCAACTCCAAGCCCCCAAGCCCCCAAGCCCCCAAGCCCCCAAGCCAGGCCCCCTGCGCCCCCGAAGGGGTCGCAGGGGCTTGAGAGTTAGAGATGCGCGCACTCGCTTACCTTAGACATGATTCCGAGGAAGACTCTCGATCATAAAATGCATAAAGAGTCTCTTTTTGCCACGGCCCATGTTGAAAAACATGGTAAGACAGTCAAAAAATATAAAAATCCACGTAATCCAAGTAAAGTGTTACCGACAGCTGGTTGAAGACAGCTGGTTGAAGAGGGTCTCCAGGACATCCCACTTTTTTGCTCGACAATTCTGACGAAAGACAGCCTCTTGCACATAGGATCCAATGTGAATCGCTTGTACCAAATAGCCTTTTCACCTTGTGCTTCATGTGAGCCCATTGACCTTCGCATTTGTTCGTGTGAATCTTGCAACGAAAAAACTAAAATAAACATTCGTAACTCAACATCAGACTTACAGGGTAAGTGACGCAAAGAAAAATTTTCTTTGTCGAAATTTTTGCCGTTAGCGCAAAAACATTTCCAAAAACTTTTGCAAAAAAAATCGACAGGGTGGACCAAGGCAAAAAAATGTTGCCCCTTAAAAGTCAATAGGGCCGAAATGTAAAGCTCTTAATGAGAATCCAACAGGATCAGTCATGTTCTGAACTTTTATAAACAAATATCACGAATGAAATAATGAATTCAGAGTTCCAAGATGATATTGAAATATGAGAAATATAATGACGATATTTAGAGACCGCAGCGGGACGGGTTTCCGCCTGAATCCTGATCACGCCGGCTGTAATTTCTAGCCAACACCCGTCCCCCGAAATCCCGCCCAATCATTTTCAAAAACCGCGATCCTGAAATTTGTCAAATGCCGAATGCTATTTTTGTCAGGAAAATCATTTAATCAGCTATTTTTTTCGCAAAATTGATTGGAATTCGTGTCAATTAGGGAGCGTTTTAGTACTTTTCGTCTGAAAAAATGATGACCATAAATACATTTAATTACCCAAGTGCAACCAGCTTTTTTCCTACGTTGGCGCTACAGCTTAGATATCACTTCTTGGGTACAGTCGACTCTCGTTATAACGACCCGCAAGGGACCGGCTAAAAATGGGTCGTTATAACGAGAGTCGTTACATCGAGAGTCGTTATATCAAGCTATAAAATACACTTGGACCAACCGAATGAGTTTTATTGGGTCGTTATATCGAGCGGGTCGTTATATCGAGCGTCGTTATAACGAGAGTCGACTGTATTACAAATTGAAGTGCTAGCTGTGTTCCTAGGTATCAATTCTTTGACACTACCCCAATAACGCAGTTTTGATGAGTTAAATCAGACCATATTCAGGATATTTTTTGATGAGATACTCTACTTTAATTTCAATTGTCCCTCAAAAAAAATGTTTTTAAAAACATAGGAGATGATATTCTTTTAGAGTATGACCTTCAGGTATGTAACCCTTATTTAAGGCTATTTGAAGCCAGAAAAAGCCAAAATGTTAATGTTATGGGCAAAGCTCTACCATTGATCAAATATTGCTATTAAAATTTTAAATGAAATCGGTTATGTAGAAAATAGGCCAATAAAGTATTTCTGAAGGTTTATTTGTAGTCATAGAGAAATTTACGTGTGTGATTTTTTGTAAAAAACAAGAAATGAAAAAATCCCGAAAAAATTGGTTAATGACCACGTTCAAATGGTCACTGCTCTGCTCTCGTAAAGCCAATTTTAAAGTTTTTAAGGTTTTGAGCTCCCTAACAATTAGACTACAACAAAAGAACAACATGGGAAAATTTGTTCACGAATAGGTATTACGAGAAGTTATTCATTTTTACAGATTGTGTAGATTGACAGCCTGGTATCAATCGCTTTTTCGTATTAAATTTTATTATATTAATTTAACCTAAAAAAACTAAACTTTTTATTTTTTGAGCTGTTTTATTCCGCCATAGGTTTGGGCACAATGTATTCAGTATTCAAATATAAAAGACATTGATTTTATAAAAGGCTTAGCGCAAACAAACAAGAGCTATCTTCTTATGCAATCAGTCATTTTAACGTTCTGTGTTACACGTTTTTAGTAACTTTTTTCTTAAATTTAGTGTCTAGAATTGCATGTTTATAAACAAATCAATAAAGTTATATTTAAATCACAATATGGGGTTTTTGTTTAGCCTCTTTTATGAGACAATACTTTATTACTTGGAGTCATGTATCTTAAACTGAATTTTTTGATTTATTAAAGGATTTGAGAACACCAAAATGCATACCGGATCAATTTTGCTCATTATTTGTATAATAGTTGTAACGAATTTTTGCTATTTCTACACTTCCATCCAAGGTTAGTTTATTTATTTGCTATTATAAAGCCTTATCAATCTAAATAAGAATTTGATCTTCGGTTAGAAACACCGCTACTTTTGTTAAAACAACTGCGACAAAAATGCAAAAGCAATTTTTAATTCAAAAATTTGAACTGAAAATTTTCAAAATATTTCCGGGGTTTTTGGTTGCCATTGTTCTTGAATAACAGTGATTATAAAAAATCTAAATTTTGCCCAGGCCTTAACGTATTGCTTTGCTTGCATCCAGGAAATTAACTGTGATAACTACCGTATTTCCTCTAATAGAGCCACCCCCCTCTGGTTCAAAATCGTATTCTTGGCATTGCGTTTTTAACCCACTTTTTGAAGATTCATCTCAGGCAAGTTACCACCCGTTTTGTAGTCAGTGATATGAGCTACAGAATGGTGGTAACTTGCCTGAAAAAGGTAATTGAAAAGTGGGTTAAAAACACGCAATAAACATTTTGAATCAGAAAAGGTAACTCTATTAGAGAAAATACGGCATGTGATGTATCTCTGACTCTCAGGGCACTTTTGATCTGCTCTATGCCAGCCACTAGGACTCGACAGCTGTGCAGCCATCACCCCTCCAACCAGCCAGCCATTTCGAGCTCCAGTCAGTCTGGCTTGGTCCCGGCCTTGGGATCAGTGTTTGGACTTTCAGGAAATGGTCGTACTCGTACTTCGTACTGCTAAATTTCAGCCGTCGTACTTCGTACTCGTACCTCGTACAACAAAAATTTAAAGCTCGTATATCGTACTCGTACCTCGTACCAAAAAAAATTTTGCTCGTACTTCGTACTCGTACTACAAAAATAATGACTCTCACTTCTTACTTCTTTCCATAGTCTTAAAATTTCAGTAGTTTTTAGTTCTACTTCATTTTTGCTCGTTATTTTGAAAATTTATGAATTTTAAAAGAAAAATATTAGTTATTAAGTACCTAGGTACTTATTTCTCACAGCATTATTTATTAATGTGTTTAAAAAAGAACGCATGAGTTATTTGAAAATCATTTCAAAAAAAATTATTTTTCAATGTATTTTTTATTAAAAGACATTAAGATCCGGCTTTTAAGTCGTGAAGCGCCAGTATTTGCCTTGTGATTCGCACTGTGGAGAGTCATTTGGCTGAACATTCTCTCAACGGGTGATGTAGTCATTGGCATAAGCATGTGGTAGACGAGACGATGGAGATGAAAAAGATAGGGCCAGAGAAGAGGTCCGACAATATCTGAGAGAACTCGCGACGGACTTTAAATACAAAGACCTCTTGTAGTCTATCAAAACCTCGTTTTTTTGCTATTTTTCAACAATATATAATTTTTTGATAATTTCAAAATGAACATTTCACAAAACGGAATTTCACTAAGTGAAAAATTGTCAGCTAATCTATTAATACTTATATTTTGGAAGCTGTTCGTACTCGTACCTCATACCTCCAAATTTTTTTCTCGTACTTCGTACCACTGAAATTTCTTCTCGTACTTCGTACTCGTACCTCGTACCACAAAAATTTCTTCTCGTACTTCGTACTCGTACTCGTAGTACGAGTACGAGTACGTGTACGAGTACGAGTACGAAGTACGAGTACGAGGTCCAAACACTGCTTGGGATGGACTAGACTCTGTAGACTCCAAGTTGTACATATATTCCTTTGTTGTGTACTTGTTGCCTGTATATTAGGTATGGCATTACCGTGTTCCTACCCCTCTTATATAGTGCTATTTTTCATGTCCCGAAGGAATGGGTGGGTCGAAATTAGCAAGCAAGCAGGATCTTCTTCCGCGCAAACCAATGATTAGCGTTTGGTGGGATTGAGAAGGTCTGCTACGCTATGAAATGCTCGACCGAAACCAAACAATAAATGCAGAGCTCTATTCAAACCAACTGCGCCGACTGAATGAGGCAATTCAAGAGAAGCGACCGGATCGTCAAGGGCAAATCATTCTTCAGCATGACAACGCTCGACCTCATACTGCTAAGCTCACCAATTCGGCCATTCAAGAGCTCAGTTGGGAGGTTTTGCCGCATCCGCCTTACAGCCCAGACCTCGCTCCATCTGATTATCACCTTTTTCGTTCGCTCTCCAATCAAATTCGGGGTGTAACATTTGACAGTGATGAGCATCTCGAAAATTGGCTCGTCAACTTCTTCGATAGCAGACCGGCTGACTTTTGGCAAAGCGGAATAAACAAACTGGTAGATTGATGGGAGGAGGTGGAACTGAGGGAGAATACATAATTGATTGAATTGTTGTTATTACTGTTGAAAGATGGAAGACAATAAATGAATGTAAAACCGTGACTTAGCCATGACTTATGTTACAATTTAATATATAAAAAATATCGTCAAACAATTACGGCATAAAAACAGTGTCTCGCGCGCATTTGAATTTGTCAAATTCTCATTGTTATCAACAAGTATAGTCTTTTAAATTGAGGGTTTTGTTAAATCAGGCTATAGAGGGTGTCTTACAAATTTCCGCCATTTTTGAAGGACCATAATTTTTTGTGGAGATCGTATTTTGCAATTCTGTTTTTGCCATTCGTCTTAGAATTTCGTAACAATTTTTGGCATCAGGTGAAAAAAGTCAAAATTTTTATTTTTGCCTTGGTCCCCCCTGTTGTCCGAAAATTACCCATATTCCAAAATTCCATTTTGCATGTTTTTCTGTATTCGTTCTTGTTTTTTTTTCAGTGTTGTAACAAAACTTTATTGAACCGTAATAACATAACATTGACAAAACTAAAAAATCAGACTATCCAACATTTGCATACGATTGCATTGAATACTCCTTGTGCCAATCCAAGATGCTTCTTCTGCTCGGCTTCTCATTCGGTTCGTTGAAATGAGTTCGATACTTGCGTTGCACAACAGTCGGACTTCCTTCCTTTGCATAGGTGACAACACAAAATGCTCTTTGTTGCGGAGTGAAGCTCATTGCCTGAAAATATAAAAATTTTACCAAGGAATGTTACAACACTGAAAAAAAACAAGAACGAATACAGAAAAACATGCAAAATGGAATTTTTGAATATGGGTAATTTTCGGACAACAGGGGGGACCAAGGCAAAAATGAAAAATTTTGACTTTTTTCACCTGATATGCCAATAAAATTGTTACGAAATTTTAAGACGAATGGAGAAAACAGAATTGCAAAATACGATCTCCACAAAAAGTTATGGTCCTTCAAAAGTGGGGGAAATTCTTGGGACACCCTGTACTATTAGTCATTTTACGTTTATCATAACTTAACTGTACTAAAAAAATTAAAAGAAAGGGCAAAGCAAAGAATTACCTTTCAAATAATTAATAATAAATTAATTAATAATAAATTAATTAATACTAAATTAATCAGTAATTTTTTTCTGATGTACATTGTTTCAGCTATATCCAAGAACGTCATCGTCATGTATAAAAAAAACTTCATATCGGTATTTTTAAACAAAATCAAGAACTACTTTAAGTCAAGTAGTAAAACTACATAACTAACACTTTTTTTTTAATTTAAAGGAAGAGGTGCAGACAAGTACATCAAAACAGCAAGTGTTTGTAGCACAAGAAGATTACCATATTTTACTAATATCTGCTACTTATTTTCGAAATTCATCTAGGTTTGTAGGATTTTTTGTTATAATCTCGTGACATTTGAAACAAAAACTTTTGAGCTTCATAAAAAAATGTTTCAGTTTAATCAAAAAAAAAATTAAAAAACAACTGGTTACGCGGGTTCAGTCATGTAACTAGAGACAGAAAGAGGCCTTCGGGCGCGATTTCGGGCTCGAAATTTTGGCTCGAAATCTGCTCGGGTGGGATCGGGATCCCGTCGGGATCCCGTCCCGTTTCTGTCTCTACATGTAACACGCTTTCATGTCTTTTTCGGCTAATTTTCACAATGTTTTTTTCATCGAATTTGAAAAGTTTATGCTCTCGAAATATCCAGCCTTTTTTAAACATTTAAAAAAAATTTTTAAAAATATTTCTTTACTCTTTAAAATTTTCACTTGAAAAAAGAGAAAACTGTGTAAGCAGTATTTTTTTGCTACGGAAAAATGTTTTTAGAAAAATAAAAAAAAAATTGGCGTTACTGGCGATTACCACTCATAACAATTTAAGCATTCCCCACTCTCCCAATTCGCTGTAACTACTCTTTTTTAAACTTGGGCTTAGGGTAGGCCAGCGTATGTTAGCCGGGACTAAGAAACATCTTACGCACTTTTTCCGGGGTCTGGGACAAATATTTGCGTACTTTTTACTCAAGTTTTAAAAATTGTTGCGAGAGGTATTCGCTAGTAGGTTCGAGAGTTTACATAAGAGAGAGCAATAAAAAGTAGCTTGGATAAGGGAATAAGGTGAAATTAGTAGTCACTTTTTACTAGGGCCAAACTTTTTTCAGATTTTTTGAGATTTTGGATATAAGATGAATTCACAATTCCAAATACATTCGGCTCTCGATTTATTGAACCCTCTAAAAGCTCGTTCCCTCCTAGGGTCCCACACTTTTAAACCTAATTTTTCTACCAATTTGTTAATAATGATTCGAAGGCGTGCCTATAAAAGATAAATTAGAGAAATGGTCAATGAACTATTTGATAAAAAAGACATTTGGTCAAATAAGGATTTGCTCAAATAACATATTGACTTGTTTGAATTTCAATATGTTTGGCCAATCGTATATTTGGTGAAAGAAAATTTAGTTTAGACCTGTTTTTGTCAGAGATCATAATGGTCTTCTCGTCAGTCCTTTCACTGTTTTTTATGTTAAGATGATGGCCTACAGCAGCACTGACGAAGCTACAACTTCAGAAGATGAGGAATATCTAAGTCAAACCTTTAATTTATTATTTTCTCTTACAGTATTAACGTGTTTTCAGTCGAACGCCAGCCTAATTTGGTCGCTAGAAGCCAGCAAACTCCAAAAAAGAAAAGCTGAGAAAAAGGCGGGCTGTGCTGATGCCGTAAGTGGAACTCCAGTTCATTTCGAGTCAAAAAGGAAAAGATGAAGGTTGTTCTTCTTCTTTTTTTGCTGTTATCACCTATGTTGTGGTCAGGTGACTTCTTCTGTTTCGTCAACGAAGATGCTGATAAAATATCCCACTGGCGTTGCACCAAACAAAGGCTCGGATGCAGAAACAAATAACGAAAGGCAGTGAGTTGGGATCAGTATTGGAGAGCACAATCACGCATCGGAGGTGTTTGATCAAAAAAAAGAGAGATCTACCTTCAGACAGCTCAACTAGCTAGACAGAATGCAGTATGTGTCTTTCTCATTTGGTCATTTATACTGGTTTTATTTAGGGAAATGCTCGGGAAATTTTCACAGAAGTTACCCTAGATGCCTCAGATGAAGCCGCTTATAATGTTGATCAGCTCAATATCGCTCGCTGTGTCTTCAACCATCAGAAGGTACACAAACCAATTGTTTTACTTAGCGTCTGCCTGTCAAACTATTTTAGAAACTCGACGAAAGTCCGAATATCAGCTGCTCTCCAGAAGAAATGGTTATTCCAACTGACTTGAAGCAGTACAAAAATCAGCAGTTCATCTACTTACCAAGACTTCGGCGTATGATAATTTTTTCAACTACTTCATTGCTCGAGGTAAACTGATTTTATTTGGGTTTTCTAACTAAGCGTTTTTTAGTGCTTGAGAACTGCATAACATTGGGAATAAGATGGATTTGCTTAGCGTCATATTTGCACAGTGTCTCCTTCGCAAACTCAGCTCAAAAAAAATTGGACTTCTAAAGCTTTACAAGACAAGCAGAACCTTCAACCATGTTGTCAAGAAGCTGAAGTTCGTGGTTTATGTTCCAATCGACGATGTAGAGGGTCGTTTCCAAGCATTTGTGGATCAAACTCAAGGTCAATTTCTGTTTCGATCAAAGTAGTTAGACTTTATTTACTACTCTGAAAGAGTTGAGTTTTTGCAATATATTGTCTTTTAGATTCTTTCAGACTTGGACTGGTGCACTTGATGTGAATACGGGCAGACGAGGACGATCACTCTTTCCAAAAGAGCTGTGGAATTGCTATCATTTGATTTTGGCTAACAAAGCCAAGACAACGAATTCACTGGAGACCTGGCATCGATCTTTTCAAGGAGCAATCAAAACGGAGGATGGCAAGAAGCCAAAGTTCTGGAAGTGGTGGACAGATCAAAAAAGAGTGCAGTCTCCAGCAAGTCAAACTTATTTCTCTTCAAACAGGAAACCAGACGAAGCTTAGCAGTAGGATTGTCAATAAATTTATCTATATCGATCGAAATCGACCGAAAATCGAAGCTTTTTCGATATTTTCGATTTTTTCGATAATCGAAAATTTTCTAATCGATCGACAACCCTACTTAGCTGCAGCGATAAGAAGCAAAGTCCCAGGAGAAAAGAAAAAGCATTGACCTACAACGAAAACTCTATTCTACAATATTTATCCGAACATGCATTATTTACCCGTTTAGAGGATTGTTAATTTTGTTCTGGTCATAGTTGTTCACGGTGTTCTTTCTATATAAAAATTGAATTTCGACCTGATGGTGTAATCACTTTATGGGTGCATGAAGAGGTGTGGTCTAGCATAACCGATAGAATATGACAAAAAATATGTCTAATATTTTTTCTCGGGTTGTGTTTTGTCAGCAGTATATTATGTTCATTAAACAGAAAGCTGTTCAAAAATGCATCAACCAGCCTTAAAATACACAATGAATTCTTATTCGTATACTTTCGATCAAAAGAGTAATTTGACTGAATGTTATTGAGGGCTTTGAATGAAAAATTTTAAAAATAAGTACATTTTTGAGAAAAAATAAGATTTTGACCCCAAAAATAAGTACATTGCTTTCAAATTTTTTATTTCAACATTTTTACATACGATCATAACATTTCCAAGGAAATTCCTGGCGTCCGTCCACTGCGCTTTGCACAACGAAAAGACCCGCTCGACGAACGCATTGGCTAACTGGATGGAGAGAATTGTGCTAACGAGACGGTAGAAATTTGGAAGCGAGTCATTGTCCTTAAGAAAGAGTTTCGAAAACCATTGCAAAATGCCTGACTTACTTTAAAGATCTCACACAACTGAAAATTTGAAAAAAATGCGCCGCAGGCGAAAATTTACAACATTTGAAATGTTTTCTTTGATTTTGGCGCCAATTTAAAAAATAAGTACAAAATAAGTACACAAGTCGAAAATAAGTACATTTCTGATTAATAAGTACGTTTAAAATAAATAAGATTTGGGGTCTCAAAATAAGTACAAATCTTATTAATAAGTACAATTCGATGCCCTGATGTTATTTGATAAAACAAGTACGGTACCAAATATACGATTCGCCAAACATATTGAAATTCAAACAAGTCATTGATCAAATATGTTATTTGAGCAAATCCTCATTTGACCAAATGTTTTTTTAGTCAAATAGTTCATTCACCATTTCTCTAATTTATCTTTTACAGGCACGGCGATTCGTCAATGTAGTTTAAAAAACCGCAATTATTCGTATTTACCGACCCATTTTTCGAATGGCAACAGTTTTACAAAAAAGACCCGCGCAGCTCGATATAACAAAATAGGTGTTCGTTATATCTGTCAGCGTGGGTCTTTTTGTAAAACTGTTGCCATTCGAAAAATGGATCGGTATGATTTCAATCATTGCAATTTTTTAAACTAGACTAAGTAAAGACAACTGACAAAACCAGGTTAAAAAAAGTGTCGGACTATAGGCGAGAACAATTTTCCGGGATGTTTATTGTAACGAGCGTCGACTGTCTAGTATTTTGGTTTGGAAATAGGACTTAAGCAGATTAAGTTAAGCTAAATTAATTCTTGCACGAATTCTTGCTGTTTATTTTAGCTACCCACAAAATACAATGGTTTTGCTCTACAACGCAAATCGTGAAAAAAAACTAGTGCATAATTTTACTTGTGTTTCACAAAATTTGAACCACACTAAAAAAGAATTACTCCATGTGCGAGAAGCTTATAATCCTGTTCCAGCTTGTAAATATACAACCTACATCGCTACTTGTAAAATATTAAATAATTTCAACAATTTTGTTCTAACGCAAAAGAATGGAAGATCTGTAAAGGTAAAACTAATTTATTTAGGCTGAGGAGATATGGCAAAAACGAGATTTGGCAAAATGATATTCGGCAAGCCGATATTTCTTGCTTAGCAAAGTAGCTAACTAGATTCTTAGCATGCTTTGGCAGCTGAAACGTTGAAAAAAATAAATATAAAAAATTAAAAACTGTACTATAAAAAAGTTATAATATGGTTTAAAAACATAAGTTAGGTAATTATGCTGTGGTAATTAATTTTCAGTAAACTGAAAAAAATTAATATAAAATTTATAAAACAAAAAGATGTCTGAGGCATTTCGTGAAAAACACCATAGGGGTATCAAGTAGCGCCGAGTAAGAGGGCCATTAAAAATTTAATTTATTCGGGATTTTTCACATAGTTTCATTGATCTTTTTATTTTCTTTTTTTTATTAGTTTTTTTTTTATCTTTTTATTAGTTAAGGTCCTCCTCCTGTCCTTATTCAGGTAGTTTCCTAGGGATTAATGTGTCGACCCGGTGTTTGGCATCGAAAATAACTTCAGACTTTTGGATGGCCAGCTCCATTATGTCCTGTAAAAATCGAGACATCCTAACCCTTTTTCGAGAACGGCATTTCACAAGAGGTGCCCAAAAAAGATTATAGGAGTCTGACTTGGATGGGGGCTAGAAACCCGGACCCAGAAGGGTAATTATCTCTTGCTGAGGTTTTGTCAAAGACCTAGAGAAGCGCCTAACCTCTTCACTCAGTCCCTAGCGATACTGGGGAATGAATGATCCGATTGATAAGCCGCTTAAAAGTGGGAAGATTGAGATAGAGTGAGATTTTTTTTTAAACTTTTTTGAAAAATGCACCTGAACATTAGCAGGAGTAGTGAGTGATGCGTTGAGTTGGTCCGTGGAGACGTTTTCAGTTGAACTTGCAGGCTGAGAAGCCACTGACGTATCGAGTTGGTCCAAAGAGGAATTGGCACTTGAACTTTCGTCAAACATATTTCACTGACTGCTGAAAAATAAAAAGATCAATGAAACTACACAACACACACAATTACATAACTGTAAGACGGTGTGAAATTACACTTAAAATCAACAAGAAGCACAGTCGGCCTTGAATATAATTCACCGCTTTGTGGAGATGAACTTCGAAAGCCAGCGACACATTGGATTAAGCCTTTTATCAAGATCGCAAAAAGAATCAGAAGCAGCGCAAACTTACATATTTCTTTGCTACTGTTTGAATTCTCATTTGTCATTTGTTTGAATTGTTATTTGTTTGGACCGTTATAAACCGTTGCATTATGAGTATTTACCCTATATATTCTGACACTCCCGATAACCCGTCACCCTCGATAACCCGTCACCCTCGATAACCCGTCACCCTCGATAACCCGTCACCCTCGATAACCCGTCACCTTTGGCGGTCCCCGAGGGGTGGCGGGTAATCCAGGTTCGACTGTACTACAAATTTCGTACCATAGAATTATAGAATAGTTATGCTCACAACCTCATAAAAATTACTTCACATCAATAAACTTTAATAAACTTCAAATACAAACAGAATTTACGAAAAGAGGCCCGGTTGCAGGCTGAATCTTCCGGCTTGCCATGGTGCTCCAATAAAATACCAGTTACAAGGGGCATAGGCGCCCATCGACGCATTCATTGTGTTTCACCTATCAATAATAGCTAATTAATCAGAAAACCATCAATTTGAGAGCGACCGGAATCGAACTTGCACTGACAAATAGTTATCGCGTATCGTCTTACCCGCAAAAGTAATTTCCTCCTCTATAACCTATTTTTTAGCCTCCGAAGTCAACAATTTTGAAAAGAACCAACTTTCCTTTAAAAAATCAACAAAAATATAAACGAAAACATTTTCTGACAGCGGATTCGTGTTTTTTGACCCCAATTCACGTTGGAAACTGTTCTCAGAAAAACATTTGGCCCACTAAACACCAAATTTTTAAAAAATGTGACGGAGTCAGTTCAAATACTATATGAGATAGGGAATCTACTTTTCTCACCCAAGTTAATACTCAAAATCACGTCAGAAATCAGGACTACATTTTGAGTGTGTATAACGTGTATATAATTATGTCTACTAGAGTACCGAAAACAGGTTCTGAAAACTATCGGGACGAGCACAGTCTACACCAAGGCAAGTTTTCTCGCAAAAAAATTATTTCAAAATTTTGCTCTTATGTTGTTTTCATCAGGTGGATTCACGATAATGTCGTTTAGTGTAAAAAATAAAGGGTTGAAAAGACTATAATATTACCGATAGAAGCACAGTCTCTAATAAACACACACCCCCTATTTTTTGACTAAAATTTCAGAGTTAGGGCAATTTCTGATTTATAATTTCAAGTTTTTAATACATCGAAAAAATGAAGTAAATACGGTAACTGATGCTCGAAAAATTATATTTTTCAGTCAAAATTGTTCAGTTCAATAAAATTTAAAGATTCGCAGGTTTTTCATTTTCTGTCACATCTTAGATTCCTTACCGCAAGCCATATAATGAAAAGCGATTAGAAGTAGCCCTTTGCCTAAGTCCTCTCTTTTACAATGAGCAATGGCAATTAATTTTGACGGTGCTAGAAATCTACTACAAATTTGGCATTCAGCTCCAAGTTTTTTACATTCAAAGTATTCTCTCTGACATTATGTCTGTCCTAAAGGTATTTTTAAAATGAATAAAAAATATATAAAGTATAATTTCCTTAGTTCTTAGATATACGAAAGCCAGAAAATAGTGTCAATAGAACCCTGGTCTTTGCTCAGCACTAATGAAAATCGTCATTTTGAATACAATTTAAACCCAAATGCTGAAATGGAATGGCGAAATCAAGCAGCTGCAAACACGGACTGTATTCTTAAATACAAAGTGAGCGTTTTAGGCCTTAGTGATACTAATGCCTAATTTATACTATCTTTTAAAGTTCGTTAATAAAAAGTTTACTTCTCAGGATGCTGCCCGATTTATAATTATAAGTGACTTGGATGATGTTCTTATACCAGCACTAGGAAAAACTTATTTAGAAGAATTCCAAATACTAAGTTTAAAATATCCAAAGGCTGCAGCATTCTTGTATTCTCGGTTCACAGTTAATTACACTTTAGGTATTTTTTACTTTTTATTATTTTTTAAAAATAATGTTCGCACTCACAAGGGAAGGTCGCGAACTGTAAAATTCGATACGCAAATTCTGAATATGCCATCTTGTAGAGCATGGTCGATTTACTATATAGAATTTCGATATTTTCGGCAAACAGACACAAAAAATGAAATCTGGAGATTCGAGAAACACGTAAAATAGGACAAAATTTCCTTGGTACCCCCTGTGGATTTTTGAAACATTTTTCCATCGTCATATCTCGATATAGTGATACCCCTAAAAGTTCGATCTCCACCTGGGCCCAACACTTTTTTTTTCTCAAAATATTCACACGTTTGAACTTTTTTATTCCGACAATTTCGGGCACAATTTTTTTGATTGTGTTGAGAAATGAAGTTATTTATGTCTGTATCAGCGACGGCAATAATCCCTTAAGATCTTTTGACTGCAGCGACTACTGTTGGGATAAGAAGGTCATTTGAGCTGCTTTTTCGATTTTGAGTCAGTTAGCTGACCTGCTAATTAACTTTTGCTAGAAAGTTTTGTTGTTCTTTGAAGCATTTGGTGTAATCTTTTAAAAGTTGGCCCAAATTTTTATTATATTTATTTAATTTATTATATTTGTAGTTTGTATTTAGATGGTCTGATTACAGTCAACCCTCGATTAACTATACCCTTAAGGACCGAGCAAAAGGTATCGTTTATCTGGAGTATCATGATTGACGGTTTAAAACCCGATTCTTCAGAAATAACGTGAAATCGAGGGTTTTGCTAAACAACCATCAAAAATTTAGACATACCCATCGGAAAAAAAGTTTTAATATTTGCAACCATAAAATTAAACGGAAGAAAATACGTTCAACACTTAGACGAGAAAAAGTTAGTTAGTTTTTTGGAATGCTCATTTTCACCTAAAAATTTCAGTGGGACGAAAAAAGAAGACACAGTTGAAGCTCTATATATCATGTACTCATGGCCTATGCTCCTACACTTTTATGCCTCAATTTTCGAAAACTTTTCATTTTAAAAAGGCAAAACTTCGACATTGTTGATCCCTATTTCCAAAAAAGGATACATTAGAAGAAGGTTTTGCTTTTTTAGATAAAAAATCTTGGGTTTCTGAAAAACGAACGTCAACTTTTTAAGTGTGCAATATGTAGAAATTTTTTAAACCGATCTGTATCGTTAAACCGAAGTTACATTTCGAGATATTGGAAAAAATTCATTGCGAAATCAAGGGTATCGTTAAATCGAGTGTTCATTTTGGTAGAGTGATCGGAAAAAAGTATCGTTAAATTTATTATCGAGGGCTTCTATCATCAATTTTAGACAAAATCAACCAAATAATTTCATAAGTATTGTTAAATCAGAGTATCGTTAAATCGAGGGTTGACTGCATAAACAAACAAAAAGTTTGTCTGAAGTGCGTGTGTTTTTTTTTTAAATAAGTTCAGAGTTCAAAAAAAATTTACCTTAACACTATTTTAGTTAAGAATTTCGAAGAATTTTCAATCAAACAACAACTCAAGCAGACTTATATTGACATTAAAAGAGGTGATGGAAAATCAGTTATTGACACATCAAAGGTAGAAAGTGTTTGGCTTCATTGGCCAGGCATAATGAAGCCTGGAACTGAACTTGTCACTGTACCTGATACTCTTAACAGAATGTTTCACTTGAAATATTTTCAATTTTACGAAGAGAAACGAAATAAGACAAATACTATGCCGCCGTATAAGGTAATTTTCAAAAAAATTTTAAGGCAATTCACTTGCTACTTTTATTGTAAAAAACATGTAAGTAAAAAATTAAACTTTTACCTTTTTCAAAAAAACAAAAATGGTCAAAAAAATTTGTCTTTTAATTTTTAACCTGTGCTGGCGATGATAGTACAATGACACGTGCATTTTAGAGTTTTATTTCGAGAGAAAAAAAAACCGCTTTTGTCCTCGAGTCGATTTTTAAAGGCAAAAAGTGGTTTAAAAGTAGAGCTAAAACCATGTGTGATTATATGTTCCCGAATGTTGGTAATGGATATGTGTTTCGATGACAAAGTGGTGAGTGTGTTGAGGTTGTTTTCTAGGTCTCAAGTTCGATTCACACCGCCAGCCACATTTTTTTATCCGATTTCTTTTTTTTTAATTCAAAATGCCCATACATGGCTTCAGCTAATAACTTATTTTTGAATAATTAAAAATATAAAATTTTAGATTCAAGGAGAATTTAAATTAAAAAAAAATAAACTTCGAATGACTTTATCAATAAAAAAATAAATAATAGATAAACAAATGAACAACTGATTAATTTAAAGGATTTAAGAAATTATTATGCCACATGTATGAGCATTTTGAATTAAAAAAAAAAAAGAAATCGGATAAAAAAATGTCGCTGGCGGTGTGAATCGAACTTGAGACCTAGAAAACAACCTTAACCCACTAACCACTTGGTCATCAAAACACATGCTCATTGACAACATTTGGAAACACATAATCACACATGGTTTTAGATCTACTTTTAAACCAATTTTTACCTTTAAAAATCGACTCGAGGGCAAAAACGGATATTCACGTCAAATGATGATTTTCCAGTTTTGGTTATTGGGTTTCAAAATATCGCACGGGGAGTTCATGCACTTCCAGTGTAAGCTAAAAAATAGCTTAACTTAATTTCTAAAAAATCTATTTTATTTTCTCTAAATTCGGTTTTTTCAATTACAATTTTTCAGAACAATAGTAGTTTCATTGAACTAATTAAAAAAGAAGCACTAGAATCTATTATACTACACTTCAGGCAGCAAACTTATTTAAACAGTTCGTTCAAAGTATTTAATAAACTAAAAAAGCAGAAACATATATTTGCCAGAATCTATCAAATGCTACAAAAGACTAGTGAGTGGCATGCAAAAGAGCGCTGAATACTGTCCTACACCGTACAAATGTCATTTTGCTAAACACAAGGACACAGAATGTAGTGTTGCGGCCATACCGTATACAGATAATTTGTTAGCTGAAAATATCACCATATACATTCCAGAAAAAGCAGGGTATTTTCTCACAGAGAGAAATGGATGTTCTCTCTAATTTATAGTAAAAATATACTGTTTATTAATAATAAAGAATCCTCAATAATACTAAATTTTGTTTATGCTGTGTGGTAATATTTGAAATTTTAAAAATATATACGCTGATTCAAGTATACTATGCAAAATAGAGGCTGAAAGGTGGTTTTATAATTTTTGAAGTCAGAGTACACTATCTGGACCTGAACAAAATCTGGTTTTGACCACTTCTAAGGCAATCTTTTTAGCACCCGGAAAGACATTTTTTCAAAATTTGAATTTTCGCCCTGGAGGACTTGGGGAGCAGTGTTGGCAAAATGAATAATTGAGCATTTTTGAATCAGCGGCCAAAAATTGTTTCTGCTCAAAATGCGATTCAAATGACTGCGATTCACGTGAATCGCGGGTTTTCAAGAGATGCTATACGTCCATCACAGATATCCAATAGATAAGTTTGTCCCTGAAAAGTTATTGATAGATTGCTTAATGGTTCCAGTTAAACAGAAAAATTTACCTTGAGAAAATTGATTAGGCAAATGATAGCTGGCAGAAGTCGGGATATTGTAGGACTTCTATCTTGTTGAAGCTGGTCAGTGACATTTCGGAACGGTGCAATTAGCTGAACGACTTTTTGCAGCGGACGTACATCCATTTGCTCAATTCTTGGCCACTTTTGCGCAACGCAAATCATATTGACATCATCCACAACTGTGAGCAGGCGAGAGTAGGTGATTTCGAGTGACGACCACCTCGTGTTAGCAGGAAATAGTAGCTTTTTACCAGTCTTTCTCATGAGAGCTTTTGTCGCCACATCTGATTTAGAAAATTTGCCGATAACTGCAAAGATTCTCTAAAACACAAAACTGAAATTTGTTAACACTATAAACCAGAAATGCGTTACTACCTTTCTTAGAGCGAGCATTTTTTCAGACGTTTCGAACACATCATTTCTGTCCAATTTCTCACCGCCAATTCTTTTGGCAAAAAAGTGCCTCCTTTTTTGTGAAAATATGCCTCCTTTTTTCTTTCAATTAACAGCGCATAATTTACCCACTATTTTAAAAAAATATATTTTTTCTGGACATTTTAAACTATCAGATAGGCCTGTGATTCTAGTTTCTAACAAAGTATTATTTGTTGCAACATCTTTATCAAAATATAGCATTAAAAAAGGTGAAAGTATGAAGCAAGTCAGAAAAATAATTTGGTTCATACCTTTAAGTTTTTGTGCTACATTTTGCAAAGATGTTGCTCCAACTGATACCTCGTTAGAAACTAGAATCGCAGGGCTACCTGATAGTTTAAAATGTTTAGTTGGTTGAATCTATGCCTTTTAAAAGAAAAGGGGTTTCGTTAAATCGAGGTTTGACTGTATAAAAAATAAGCTCAAAAATCAGCAATTTCAACTAATTCAGCAATGAGAACCTTGACTTTGACAGTGACAGGCAGTTCAAACTTTTTTGAACAGCCTGTCAATGTCAGTGTCAAAGTCGTGCATGAACAACCCAACCCCCAATCTCATTTTCAACATGGCTGTTAACATACATGTCAACATTCTGTGCGTGAACACAAAAACAGTGAAATTGACAAGCTTTGGGTGAACGCAGTTTATTTTTATATAAAGAGAACAGCTATCAAACTGATGACAGCATTGATTTGGAAATTGATTATTGAAGTCAAATAATTGTTTACTTTGTTAATAACCATTTTAGCGATAAAATTTTGATGTTTGATGTGTCTTTTTGAAAAATTTCAATCGTAAAAATAACCTGGCAGTCTCCAATAGCTCGACAGTCTCTAGTAACTCGGCATACTGGTGGGTGATTCAAAAATAACTTGACGTGTAAAGCTATTAGAAAAAATGCGGTATCACATATATACACACACACATAAATATACAAAAATAGTCAATTTAACTATGTTTGTATCTGTATATATCAAGAATCAAAGTTCTTTTCAGTAACTTTGGCTACCTTGGAAATAAGATAGGTCTTTAAAGAAGTAAGATAAAGATCATACACGTAGTTGCCTCTTTGCAAAAGAAGGCACTTGTTAAAATATACTCAATCCCTGTAATACAAAACTATTAAATGTTGTATCAAAAGTCTTATATTAGAATTCTTTTATTGATTTTAATAATATTCATTTTTATTTTATCTGCAATATTGTTGAGCAGCCAAAAAATTGTTGTGGTAATTTTTTTAAAGAAGCATCGTAGCTAGTGTAGTATAAACTTCCTCAATCTAAACTTTTTTCAATCACGATTGTTGACAAGTTAGACTAGTTGGCCATATACCTCAATGGGTACCGATTTTTGAACTTGGTCTCCCTGTTGTTTTTTGCTAAATTTTTGCACAAAATTTAGCAAAATCGATGAGCTCAATCGATGAGCTCTCTCACTTTAACAATCTTCTTTTCACGGACCATTTTTGCTTTTCTGAATAAGGATATCCTAACATTTAGGATAAAAAAAATTTGTTCAAAAATATAGCAAAAAACAACAGGGCTTACCAGTTCAAAAATCGGTACCCATTGAGGTATGGGGCCGGCATGTATATGTCTCGTTGACTATTTTTAGCCATTCTAATTTTTCTTAAAGAAAAAAATCCCGATCTTATTGGTCGTTATTCAAATACTAAAAAGTTTTGCTATGCGGACCCGCGATCCTTGATTTAAGAGTTCTTTATTTTCAAAAAAATTTCAGAAAAGTTCAAATCTTTTTAGCAAAATAATTTTTTATCTAGTGAGAAAAAAATTAATAAAAAAAAGTCAGAATCTTTTTCTTTAAAATTAAAAATAAAAAAACGTGGGACCTTAGACGGACACAAACTCTTTGGAGTGCTGTTAAATCGAGAGCCGACTGTACTATAAAAAACAAAAGCTAAAAATTTTTGGCAAAGAACCCTACGAAAAATGTGAGTGAAAGTGTGCAACCAGCCAACAGAAGAGTGTGTCTAACAGAAACTGTAGAATTTAAAAATGCGTTACATTTGCAAAAAAGAGGCATGGAATATAACAGAGAGCCTGAAACCAACGAAATCGACTACAAGGCTTCCTGGCCCAGAGTCAAGCAGCATTTCAATGCAAGTCTCATTTTTTATCAAGCGTGTCTAAAAAGTTTTTAGGATATTTGGAGTGACCTTAAGTCGAAAATGCGACTGTTATCATTTTATTCTGATGGCGAAGAAGTCAAATACTTTGCACAATTTGTTAAAGCAGACGATGAATGCAATGTTATTACACTAGGTTATTTTTAAAACAATTTTTTTTAAACAAAGTCTTGCTTTTGTAATAGGTGATTGTAAGTCAAATAAGGAGTCTAGTTTATTGAAAATTTTGCTATACAGTCGAGTCTCGTTTAACCGACACCCCTCGGGAACGGCCTTAGGTGTCGGTTAATTGAGGGTGTCGGATAAGTGAGACTTTTAGACTGAAAAATCTCAAGGGTGTCGGTTTATCGAGTTTTTTATGGACATACGAGAGATAATAATAATCAATGCAGTTATCATCTATATTTTCAGCCTTCAAATTAATTTTGATTACTGGGGTGAAAATATTTAAAAAAATTATATTAGGCAGTGAAGAGTAGTTCAGGAGGTAGTTTAGTTAATTTTTCAAAAAAATCAGAGTACAGAGTGGACTCAAGAATTGCCCTCATGCTGAGCAGATATGCACATGGATAGGGTAAGGACACCCTGGTGTAATAACTGGTGGCCAAAAAGTTCTGCAACAAACTTTGAGATCTTTTTTAATAATAAAATTTATTTCACAAAAGCATGTTCAACCACTCATTTTGTAGCCTTAATCTTTCTCTTTCTAATGGTATATTACTTTCCCCTTTGTGCTCATTGTTTGGTTGAATAGCGGCTCAAAGAAATCTAAGGAAGAAAAATAATCTTTGCAAAGCATCTCGTTTGTTTATTTTCTTCTCTCGACATGTTTTGGTCCCTATTTCTCATTATTTTCTTTTCCCGTCCATTTCTCAGTTTATTTTTATTCTTAATTTGCATATTTTTAGCATGTCCGATATGCGACCTGCCATTATTCGCCTTTACGAACAAGGCCACAAACAATCTGAAATCGTCAACTTTCTGGGTGTCCACAAATCAACAGTTTCGAGAGCCAATGATTGGCCACCCAACTCACCCGACCTGAATGTGATGGACTACTTTGCATGGCCCTACCTCGAGTCCAAGGCCTGCTCCACTCCACACAACTCCATCCAAGCTCTGAAGGCATCGCTGGTCAGGGAATGGGATGCCATTCCACAGGAAATGATCCAATCTGCCATCAACGACTTCCCAAAAAGATTGAAGAAATGTATCCAGGCCAGTGGCGGCCATTTTATTGAGTAAAAGAAAAAGCAAATATACCATTAGAAAGAGAAAGATTAAGGCTACAAAATGAGTGGTTGAACATGCTTTTGTGAAATAAATTTTATTATTAAAAAAGATCTCAAAGTTTGTTGCAGAACTTTTTGGCCACCAGTTATTTACCGGTCCCGAAAATAGGTATTCATTCAGGGCACGTACCTACCCTGATACTGAGGTTTTGGGTAGTGAAACCGCTATTTTGGTGTTGTAAAAACATGTTCAGCGCACGATTGTGGGTAGAATACAAACATTTTATCTAATTTTTCCTATAATTTAACATTTTCAGCTACTCCAAGCGGATACCCTTCTGGGAAGACAAAATTTACCCTGAAAAAAATATACCCCAAATAACCCTTCTCAAGCAACCCCCTAAAATAAGACGGATAATAATTGGAGGACGGTTACATGGGGATACTGTCGTTTTTAATTTTTTCCGTAAAGCTTGTTCGAGTGGGTGAAACGAGCATTGGAAAAGTGCACCTCTCAGAAAATCACTATTCAGTTACGGAGTTCTGTAACTTTTTTCTCCACAAGGATAATGACTTTTTTAATGCAAAAAGGTCACACATTTCCTGTTCTAACTTTCTATAATAACAGAATTTCTACATTCCCAAAATTTATCCTAGCATACTTATTCATTCCTATTATTTTTCGAACAAGAAAGAGCAAGCTTCAAGCAACAAAATGGTATATTTACGCATGAAAAACAGTCTTCAAATTTTTTGAGAAAATCGATTTAAAAAGTATCAACATGTTTTCATAAAATGTATATTGACGTGAAACTTGTTCTTTGCAACGCAAATTCGAAATTCTGACATCAGCTTCGTGATAAACATGGTCAATTTGTTTATAAAACTAATCTCTTATCTAGAACTTGGTGTAAAATTTCAAATTCTTTTCATACAAAAAATATTCAAAAACAGCAAATATTACAGAAGCTTGAGAAAATTAATAATTTTCAGGTGTTGGATTCAACATTAGCTTTGAAAAGTATATGTATTCTCGCTATCCCCAATGCGATTTCCTTGGTCTAGATCCTGAACTGAAGGGCAACAAAGAGATATTTGAAGGAATGCCTGGTGCACGTTTTGTTCCTGGAGCCGTCAAAGGCATTGGAGGAAACTTTGGAGCCGTGGTTTGGCAAAGTGATCTTTAAAATAAAATATCCTACCGAAAATACCATGAAATTTCAAATAGTCCATACAACGACTGAACAACTAGCTTTAAGTTAAACATACTGCGCAAATGCATAAATTAACCATCTTTTACCAAAATTAGGAAAACAGCAGTTGAGTAGTGAAATCGAGTAGAGGGGGTATCTAAAAACTTCACCCTTTTTCTCTAAGGGTGAAGCGTTGACTGTTTTGTTAACTGATAGTTGACTGTATTGTTAACTGATAGTTGACTGCATTGGGAGCGTTGACTGTATTGTTAACTGATAGTTGACTGCATTGGGAGCGTTGACTGTATTGTTAACTGATAGTTGACTGTATTGGGAGCGTTGACTGTATTGTTAACTGATAGTTGACTGCATTGGGAGCGTTGACTGTATTGTTAACTGATAGTTGACTGCATTGGGAGCGTTGACTGTATTGTTAACTGATAGTTGACTGTATTGGGAGCGTTGACTGTATTGTTAACTGATAGTTGACTGTATTGGGAGCGTTGACTGTATTGTTAACTGATAGTTGACTGCATTGGGAGCGTTGACTGTATTGTTAACTGATAGTTGACTGTATTGGGAGCGTTGACTGTATTGTTAACTGATAGTTGACTGCATTGGAGCGTTGACTGTATTGTTAACTGATAGTTGACTGTATTGGGAGCGTTGACTGTATTGTTAACTGATAGTTGATGCAGCGTTGTTAACTGATAGTTGACTGCATTGGGAGCGTTGACTGTTTTGTTAACTGATAGTTGACTGTATTGGGAGCGTTGACTGTATTGTTAACTGATAGTTGACTGCATTGGGAGCGTTGACTGTTTTGTTAACTGATAGTTGACTGTATTGGGAGCGTTGACTGTTTTGTTAACTGATAGTTGACTGCATTGGGAGCGTTGACTGTATTGTTAACTGATAGTTGACTGCATTGGGAGCGTTGACTGTATTGTTAACTGATAGTTGACTGCATTGGGAGCGTTGACTGTCTTGTTAACTGATAGTTGACTGCATTGGGAGCGTTGACTGTATTGTTAACTGATAGTTGACTGCATTGGGAGCGTTGACTGTATTGTTAACTGATAGTTGACTGCATTGGGAGCGTTGACTGTTTTGTTAACTGATAGTTGACTGTATTGGGAGCGTTGACTGTTTGTTAACTGATAGTTGACTGTATTGGGAGCGTTGACTGTCTTGTTAACTGATAGTTGACTGTATTGGGAGCGTTGACTGTCTTGTTAACTGATAGTTGACTATTTTTAGCGTTGAGTCTGATAGTTGACTGCATTGGGAGCGTTACCTTGTTAACTGATAGTTGACTGTATTGGGCGTTGACTGTTTTGTTAACTGATAGTTGACTGCATTGGGAGCGTTGACTGTTTTGTTAACTGATAAATTGACATGTATTAAAGCGTTACTGTATTGTATAAAATTAAGTTAATTGACTGCAATTCCGGTCAGAAAATGGACCAGAATTTCCAGCTTCAAAGGGTAATATTTCTTCAGTAAATAAGCGTTCTTCACAACTTTTTTAGTCCATCCAATGCAGAATTTAACATTGTGCTAAATGACACAAAAGTCTTTCAAAAAAATACAAAAATATTTGGGAATTTCGGTTTTGACACGAAAAAATTGCGGGCCATCTCTAATGTAGATCTTTATTTCTTTAAAGTATAGAGTTATACATAAACTTTTTTTTCAATTTTTGGCTACAGTAATAACATTTTCTGAAATATATTTAGAAGACTTCTCCATGAAACACAAAACTATTAACTACATGGGCATAGCAGATTTTTTTCACAAATACAATGGTAACCGAGCCATTGATTTGCTTCTTGTTGACGTGGAAGGCTCGGAATACGGCATACTTAACCAGTTTGTTGGTGAGTATTTACTATATCTTTCATAACGCAAAAATTCAAATCAAGGTTTTGTGGAATGGAAATTCGTGAAAGAGTGTTTTCAATAACTTAAATTTTTTTATGAAATACTTATTTTACTGGAAATTTCACCGCCAAAGGACAATATTTGTGGATGATAGTGAAAATTTCGGTGGGGAGATTATTCAACAATCGGAAACATCAAAGACCGGATAATTCAACAGAGGAAAATTCAACAGTCGAATTATTTAACAAAGTAATATTCAAAAGTCGGATAATTAAACTGCGAAATTTCGGTTTAATCGGGAAATTAGACCGAATCGTGCAAAAAATTTGGTGAAATGTCCGACTGTTGAATATTACTCTGTTGAATTATCCGGTTTTTAAATTTTCCGATTGTCAAATAAACCCCCCGCCAAAATTTCGCAAATTCAAACGAGCGCGGGACACTTTTTTACTCCAAAAATACTTTTTCAAATTGTGTATTGTTGGTGCAGTTAACTCTCGATTTAACGAACCCCTGGGGACCGGCATAAATGTTCGTTAAATCGAGAGTTTCGTTAAATCGAGGGTTCGTTAAATCGAAAGTTGGTGTACAATTTTTATTGTAATGTTCGTTAAATCGAAAGTTGACTGTGTTCGCTTAACAACGCTAAATCAATAAAACTTTATTGCATCAACAATAACAACACACTTCGCAAACAATGTTCAAGAATTAGATTCGAAGAAATCGGTTATTCAACATTGCTTCACTCTGTAAAAGGCATCATCTAAGGCATCACTGAGACGAAGCACAGAAGGATCACAAAAGTTTTCTTCAACATATTGCTGGACAATCAGGAAGGCACGATGGGCATCGAGACGAGATATTGGCGGTTTTCCCACTTCTATTTCCTCGAAATCTACTTCTTCGTCGCCAAAGCCTTCCGTTCTCGAGACATTTTTTACGATTTCAGCCAGCAAAAGAGTAGCACCTTGAAAATAATTAACTAGTGAAAAAAAAGAATGTGTAATTGATAATTACATGTAAGCGCCAAATCATCCACAGCAATGAAGTCGGACACCGTCGCTTCATGATCATCACCTTCTAGCTGCGAAAGTTCTGTCCAAGCATCGATCAACTCATCCATGACGTCCTTGTCGACAAGACATTGTTCTTCGTAAACAGTAAACAAAAACAGGAAAATTAGTGCTGTTAAACAAAAACATGTTAAAAATTGATAGTTTCTTTAAATCGAGAGTGACTTTATCAGTAGAAATTCCAAAAAAGGTTCGTTAAATCAAGAGTTTCGTTAAATAGAGAGTGACTTTATCAGTAGGAATTCCAAAAAAGGTTCGTTAAATCGAGAGTTTCGTTAAATCGAAGGTAAGCTTTACCTTATTTGAGATTTAACCAACCAAATCACGTTCGGAGGTTCGTATAGGGGGTTCGTTAAATAGGGGGTTCGTTAAATCGACAGTTGACTGTATATGTAATTAAAAAACATAACCAAAAAAGTGGTCTCGGTAGCTCAAGCGGAGTGTGGTGATAGTTGCTCTCGGGTTCGATTACCGTGCATGCGCTGTGTTTTTGATCATTTGTTGTTAATACACTATCAATTAAAAAAATTATTTCGGAATAAAAAAAGTGTCCCGCGAGCATTTGAATTTGCAATTCCCATTGTCATCGACAAGTATGGTCCTTTAAAACCTACATCAATTTTTGCTTTATTCTGTTTGTTTATTTTTTCAAGTGCTTCAACTTAATTCTTTTGAAATATATTGTTCCATACAAATTGGTCACTTTGTAAACCTAGTTTTGGAACCGAATCAACGACGAACTTCTACCGCATTTTACCATTGAGTTTCTCAGACTAGAGTGGTGTTTTAATTACTTTTTTATCTTTACAAAATGACAAATTTGTGTTTCAACATAGTTCTTTTTTGAATATCCCTGGTTCCCACCTTTTTTCAATTTGAAATTACACTATTCTGCCGCTTTCACTGTTTTTAGTCTTTTTTTAGTTCGGAAAACATGTTTGAGTCAGTTCTAACGTACACTAGACTACCCTGTATCCTCTAATAAAAATTGTAATTGTTATTAAAAATGGCTCATGCACTGGTGATTTTTGAAAAAAACATGCATTGTTCCCAAGCTGAATTTTTTCCATGATATTGACAAAAGTATTTATTTACACTTCTGTGATTGTTCAAGAGTAGGCCAGCTTAAGGAACTAAGGCGTGCTGTTTTTGCAAAAACCATCAGTGCATATCGATCCAAAAATGTTTCATTGTCAGATATATATATAGATTACAACATGCTGACAATTTTTTTTAGAAAATGCAACTGCTCTGCCAGTGATTTGCCAAATAAACATTGAGCTGCATTACCCCTTGGAGAGTTACAACGAGCCATATTCTCACTTTTTCCAAAACATGGAAAGACTTTTTGATAGATATATGCTCCTAAATACTGACTTTTTCGCTCCAGTCTCATTTCTCCGCATCTTTCTTGTTAACTATTCTGATGAAAAGTGCGTGAAAAAGTTTCTTTGCTAATAAAAATTGTTTTAAACTACAGTCAACCCTCGATTTAACATCATCTTAGGACCGGTGCCTGGGTGTGACGTTAACCCAGGGTTGACTGTACACACAAAAAGATGATTTGAACAGCTGCTGTGACTTTCTAGAAAAAAGTACCTTGTTTGATCTAATAGACGAATTGCCCGTCTATTTTTCAAACTCCCTCTAGGGGTTCCCTTATATTAGAGACTACCTGTCTATTCAAATTTTTCCTGAATTTTGAAACAACTAGCAGCTATTTGAAAACAGGCATTATTGATCCGGCAAGATTTAGACAAGTTAGTAACACAACCTGAGTATTTTAATCCTTGGTCACTTAGTCTTCAGTCATTCTTTGTAGAGCTGGGAGACTTTGGCTATAAATGGAGCATTCCACGAGACATCCGAAGTCTAACAATGACAATGAAATTATCAATCAAATGAAGTCAAACATGAAGGAAAACGTTGATGCAAAAATATTGGAGTACTTGTTGGCATAATCGACTGCTTTGAAGCTTTGCGCTTGCGTGACTTTTAGCTCACAACGTTTGCCTCGCTTTTCGATCCTTTGCTAATCTATGCATCTTGAATGAAGAAAGTAATTTTACAATCTTAAGATAAAAGAAACTAAAAAGAAGAGAAATGGAGTGACAACAGAAATAACAAAACGACTAATTTTTATAGCTTCTGAGGTCTAACTGTATTTTTTTTGGTTGCAAATTTGTACTTTTTTTCAACCAATTCCCTTGAAAACGAACCCGTTATTAGATATTACTAGGGTTGTTAAGTTTACCGGTAAATTTAAAATCGGTGAATTTACTAATATACTGAAAAATTAACCCTAATTTACCCAAGTCCAGTGAATTAGAATTTTTGATAACTGTTGAATTTGTCATATAATATACGAGAAATTCTACAGTTATCGACGGGGGAAAACTGACTCAGGATGATAACTGTAGAATTAATAGTATATTATGTGAGAAATTCGACAGTTGTCAAAAATTTTAATTTAACGGTTTTGGGTAAATTAGGAAGTGCCAGTGAATTACCGGTAAATTCAAGTAAATTTAACAGTACAGTAGCGGACAAAAATAATGTAACACCTGTACAAAAATCTAAGTTTTGGTAAAGTTCTAGTATCTCCTGGCAAAATTTTGTCCGGCAAAAACATTTTAAGTGTATTTTTAAGCAAGGAACATGATTCTGCAAAAAAATTCATTCTTGAGGGCACAATTTCATTCTACAGCCACTTTTTCACGACTAGTCCATTTTTGGGCCGGACAAAAGTAATGTAACACCTTTGATTATCCCGTAAAAGAGAAAATGTGAAGCAACAAATAATTGAAATCGCTTTATTCAACACTGATATTTCGTCGCAAACCCTTTGGACGCAACAACAGCAGCACAACGAGCAGGCATGGAGTCAACCAATTTCATTAAAACATCCAAACTGATTTTCTTCCATTCTGCACAAAGAGCCTTGAACAAGTCGCTTGTCTTCGAGTAGGTGCGTGTGCGAATTTGCCGATCCAGATGCTCCCACAGGTGCTCGATAGGATTTAAGTCCGACTCTGCGACGGCCACTTGAGAACCTCCACGTTATTGTCGATGAACCACTTCTTCAGGAGCTTGGAGGCGTGCTTCGGGTCATTATCCTGCATGAAGATCCAATCGTTTGAGAGGCAAGTAATGGCGTGCTCAATCATGTTGTCGTCCAGAATGCCCTTGTACATCTCAGCTTTCATTTTGCCTTCGACTCGAACCAGCGGACCGACACCATCCCTCGAAAAACAGCCTGAAAACATCAACAAAAATGCAAGAGGAAAATTTAAAAACCGAAGAAAATACCCCAAACCATAACTGACCCTCCTCCATGTTTGACAGTGGGAACCTGGTACTTTGATCATTTCTTTGCCACGCGGACGTCTGACATAGCGAATGCCGTCGGATGAGAAGAGATTGAACTTTGATTCGTCGCTCCAGAGCACCCTTCCCCAGTCGGCCACTGACCAGTCCTTGTGAGCGTGTGCGAACTTGAGACGTTCCTTCACATTCTTTTTCGAGATCCACGGCTTCTTGGATGGACGAGCAGCAGGGAGATCGGCTCTTCTGAAAATTCAAGTTAATTTACTCGAATTTATAGTAAATTTAATATTGCCAACCCTTATTCAACGCCTTTCGAAGGATACCCATCTATTAGAAACTATTCTTTAGATAGAGACTAACCGTTTAGGCAGGAGTACACTAATTGGGGTAACCCAAAAGTGGGTTTTTTTAGGGAAAAGTATGTTTTAGGCACTAAAACGATGGAAAAGGCGAAAAAAAGTGTACGAAGGACATTTTTCGAAAAAAAAAAAGTTTTTCGATTGCCTTGGTCCCCCTGTGGTTTTTAGTCATTTTGCCTTGGTCCCCTGTGGTTTTTAGTCATTTTGCCTTGGTCCCCCTGTGGTTTTTAGTCATTTTGCCTTGGTCCCCTGTGGTTTTTAGTCATTTTGCCTTGGTCCCCTGTGGTTTTTAGTCATTTTGCCTTGGTCCCCCTGTGGTTTTTAGTCATTTTTGCCTTGGTCCCCCTGTGGTTTTTAGTCATTTTGCCTTGGTCCCCTGTGGTTTTTAGTCATTTTGCCTTGGTCCCCCTGTGGTTTTTAGTCATTTTTGCCTTGGTCCCCCTGTGGTTTTTAGTCATTTTTGCCTTGGTCCCCTGTGGTTTTTAGTCATTTTGCCTTGGTCCCCTGTGGTTTTTAGTCATTTTGCCTTGGTCCCCCTGTGGTTTTTAGTCATTTTGCCTTGGTCCCCTGTGGTTTTTAGTCATTTTGCCTTGGTCCCCCTGTGGTTTTTAGTCATTTTGCCTTGGTCCCCTGTGGTTTTTAGTCATTTTGCCTTGGTCCCCCTGTGGTTTTTAGTCATTTTGCCTTGGTCCCCCTGTGGTTTTTAGTCATTTTGCCTTGGTCCCCTGTGGTTTTTAGTCATTTTTGCCTTGGTCCCCTGTGGTTTTTAGTCATTTTGCCTTGGTCCCCCTGTGGTTTTTAGTCATTTTGCCTTGGTCCCCTGTGGTTTTTAGTCATTTTTGCCTTGGTCCCCCTGTGGTTTTTAGTCATTTTGCCTTGGTCCCCTGTGGTTTTTAGTCATTTTGCCTTGGTCCCCTGTGGTTTTTAGTCATTTTGCCTTGGTCCCCTGTGGTTTTTAGTCATTTTGCCTTGGTCCCCTGTGGTTTTTAGTCATTTTGCCTTGGTCCCCTGTGGTTTTTAGTCATTTTTGCCTTGGTCCCCTGTGGTTTTTAGTCATTTTGCCTTGGTCCCCTGTGGTTTTTAGTCATTTTGCCTTGGTCCCCCTGTGGTTTTTAGTCATTTTGCCTTGGTCCCCTGTGGTTTTTAGTCATTTTGCCTTGGTCCCCTGTGGTTTTTAGTCATTTTGCCTTGGTCCCCTGTGGTTTTTAGTCATTTTGCCTTGGTCCCCTGTGGTTTTTAGTCATTTTTGCCTTGGTCCCCTGTGGTTTTTAGTCATTTTGCCTTGGTCCCCTGTGGTTTTTAGTCATTTTGCCTTGGTCCCCTGTGGTTTTTAGTCATTTTTGCCTTGGTCCCCTGTGGTTTTTAGTCATTTTGCCTTGGTCCCCCTGTGGTTTTTAGTCATTTTGCCTTGGTCCCCCTGTGGTTTTTAGTCATTTTGCCTTGGTCCCCTGTGGTTTTTAGTCATTTTGCCTTGGTCCCCCTGTGGTTTTTAGTCATTTTGCCTTGGTCCCCCTGTGGTTTTTAGTCATTTTTGCCTTGGTCCCCCTGTGGTTTTTAGTCATTTTGCCTTGGTCCCCTGTGGTTTTTAGTCATTTTGCCTTGGTCCCCTGTGGTTTTTAGTCATTTTTGCCTTGGTCCCCTGTGGTTTTTAGTCATTTTTGCCTTGGTCCCCTGTGGTTTTTAGTCATTTTTGCCTTGGTCCCCCTGTGGTTTTTAGTCATTTTTGCCTTGGTCCCCTGTGGTTTTTAGTCATTTTTGCCTTGGTCCCCCTGTGGTTTTTAGTCATTTTTGCCTTGGTCCCCTGTGGTTTTTAGTCATTTTTGCCTTGGTCCCCCTGTGGTTTTTAGTCATTTTTGCCTTGGTCCCCTGTGGTTTTTAGTCATTTTTGCCTTGGTCCCCTGTGGTTTTTAGTCATTTTTGCCTTGGTCCCCCTGTGGTTTTTAGTCATTTTTGCCTTGGTCCCCTGTGGTTTTTAGTCATTTTGCCTTGGTCCCCTGTGGTTTTTAGTCATTTTGCCTTGGTCCCCTGTGGTTTTTAGTCATTTTTGCCTTGGTCCCCCATGTGGTTTTTAGTCATTTTTGCCTTGGTCCCCCTGTGGTTTTTAGTCATTTTGCCTTGGTCCCCTGTGGTTTTTAGTCATTTTTGCCTTGGTCCCCTGTGGTTTTTGTCAAATATTTTATTTCTTTTTTCACTACAACTTTTTTCACTACTACAAATATTACTTTCTTATTATGGTATGTTATCCTGTAACAAACCAAAATTTTTTCATTCATTCAATCATGTGAAAATTTTTTGGTGTGCAATTTGATTTTATTGTACCCCGTTTGGCCACTGGAGCTTGGCAAAATAGTCTGTATATACATTTTTGATCATGAGTCTTACTGAATCATGTCTAAGGTATGAGGTGCGCGCATCTCTAACTCTCAAGTCCCTGCGCCCCCTTCGGGAGCTTGGGGGCATGTAGTTGAGATGCGCACACCCACATACCTTAGACACAAATCACTCGAAAGTGACTCTGGATGATGAAAAAAGCATGAATACCAGAGTTTATTTATGCGGTAGGCCCCAGTCAACAAAACTATGCTCAACATCTTTTCATAAAAAGTGGAAGGAGTAAAGCGAGCAAAATAAGTTGGAAAAATGAACAAGAAACAGGAACTAAAAGAGCTAACGAAACAAAGAAAGTTGGAATAATGAAGATAGAAAAAGAAGGCAAAAAATGATGACTGACTAAACTATGGAAAAAACGTGATGAACAATGTTTATACGTAAACAGAAATTAAATATTCGACAAAAACGACAGGGGGGACCAAGGCAAAAATGACTAAAAACCACAGGGGGGACCAAGGCAATCGAAAAAAAAAATTTTCGAAAAATGTCCTTCCCACACTTTTTTCGCCTTTTCCATCGGTTTAGGGCCTAAAACATACTTTCCCCTATAAAAACACACTTTTGGGCTACCCTTAATAGTGTACTTTAGCCACCGTTTATTAGAATAAATTCGGTAACCTGAATTTGAAAGCTTTAACGCAACTTTTTTAAAATAAATCAACTACAGTCGACGATTGATATAACGAACCTCCTGGGGAGCAGCCACAATGGTTCGTTATATCGAGCGGCAATTATAGTCATTTTACTTCATGCTGCTGGCCAAATAAACATTAAAAATTGGTTCCTTATATCGAGCGTCGACTGTGCTAATATAACAAAAAAAATCTTCCAACAAATAATTTAAACAATTGTTTTATTCCAATAAGCGTTAAAATCATAATGAACTTTTCCACGCCATCTTGACTCAAATGTGCAGTATTCTTTAACAAAACTCAAGTTGTAAGATTCAGCATATTCGTACCATCTAAACATCTGCATCCAAGTTTTAAGCTCCTTTGGTGCCTGTGGGCGAATATTAAACAAAACATAAGCTCTTAATTTCATTAGTTTTATGAAATTGTGAAGTTTTTCTTTTGTTAAAGTTATTGCTATGAGCACTTGACAAGGCTGGATTCCAAGCTTTTGAGAAAGAATAAGATTCGCTCCTTTTTCTAGAATAACTACAGTTACTAAGATTTCAAAATAAAAACTGATAATTTATTTGTATATGTAAAGGTATTTTTTAGTTTTTTGTGGTTCTTACAGTAGCGGAAAAATTCTGAGGGCAAGCACATTGTTTGCGTACTTTACTCTGTATTTTTTGATAGACATACGTTTTAGCAAATTTTTGAAAATAAAATATATTCCTCAGAATTAAATGTAAGTGGGATTTCGGCTTAACTTTGACTTTTCAAATGTCTTAATAACTGCAAAAAATCATTTTAATCAACTCATTTTTCTTTGCCTTCAAAATAAATTTTAGCGGTTTTCAAAAGTTTCTAAGAGGATTGTGTGAAAATTTGACAGTAAATATAGTTGTTAAAATAGTTTTTAGTTAAGTTGTCATCTCTAACTAGAGACGCCGACGATCGCAATCGCAATAATGGCATAATCGCATCAAATTTGACCAAAGATAATCGCATCGCATAATCGCATGCAGCCCCTCAAAAAAATGGCAATCGCAAATTTGAAAAAAATCGCAGATGAATCTATTCAAAATTTAGCTGAATAAATGTGTGTGTCGTTTTTTGGTCTGCGTCATTTTTTTTATTTAATTGGTTTTTTTGTTTCAGCATGAGTCAAATCTGGAAAATACTGCTCGAAGGTGAAGAAGGTCGTTTTCTCTTCTCGAAGCTGTCGCCATCTGAAAGCAAGTGCAATGCGAGAAGTGCCAGAATGCCAGAAGAGCAATGCCAGAAGCAAATCCAAACGCCAAATCGAGGGATCACCAATTTGAAGCAACATCTCGCCACTCATCCCATCTATTTGAAGAAGTTCCAAGAAATTGAGAAATCAGAAGAGGCAAAGAAGGAATAAATGCAAGCAGCGATGGGAAAGTTTAGATGTTTATCGATGAATGCGGCACAGAAGACCAGCAAGCCAGTGATGCCATGATTGAAATGAAGGCCTACAACAAGCAGAGGAACATCGACTCGGAGAGAAATCCTTTGGAGTACTGGAAGGTATGTTTTTAAATTCAAACTCATTTCCAACTCTATTTTGAGACTGTTCAGGAAAACAACAAGACGTTCCCGATCCTCGCCATCATCGCGCGCCGATTTCTCTCAGCTCCAGCCACAAATCAACCAAGTGTGCAACTCTTCTCAGTGGCCAGGGACATATACGACCACCGACGTTCTAACTTGATGCCGGAAAAGACCGAACAGCTCTTATTTCTGAACAAGAACCTTCCAGTGTTGAATAATATGTATTAAACTGATTTGTTTTGATGTAATTTTTGTTGTTGTTGAATAAATTTGGCTTGAAATTTTGTCTAAATTTGAATTTGAAAATAATCGCAATCGTTGCGATTAATCGCATTTAATGTTTCAAAAAAATCGTAATCGCAATCGCATTTGGTTGGAGGCAAAATAATCGCAGTCGCATAATCGCAAAAAGGTAAATCGGTGTCTCTATCTCTAACCCTCCGAGCCCGCCGGCCCCCTTGGGAGCGCGGGGGCTCGGAGGGTTTAGGGTTGAGATGCGCACACCCACATACCTTAGACTCAAACCACTGGAAAGTGACTCTGGATGCATGCCAGAATTTCTATATGCGTTGGGCCCCAGTTAACAAAAAGATGTTCAAACTCCATCTTTTTAGGTTTAACAGAACTTCTGTTACAGAAGTGAATAAGTCAAAAGTGACCGAAAACTACAGAGGGACAAGGAAAACGAAAAATGTCCTTCCCACACTTTTTTTTCACCGTTTCTATCGTTTTCACGGCCAAAAAACTACTTAGAACTTATAAAAACGCATTGTTGGGCTACCCCAAATAGTGTACTTCAGCCAACCTCCAATATCCAGCTTTAGAAGAGGCACTTTGTAGAGAAAATCATTTTGTTCGAAATCATCCTTTAAAGAAATATGGTTTTGTTTTGTTGTTAGTGAGACTCCACCCTGAACATAATCAACTGGCAGATCATCAGGTACTTTGAATATTCCCTTAAAATTGAATTTAATTTGTTACTTTAAGTAACAAATTTTTGTTATAATATAACAAAAATATTTGGACAACTTGAGCAAGTTACTTTTAGCTGAATATTTTAGTCAGAAACAAATGCCTATTTTTTAAACACAAATAGCTGAACTATCACAGTCGAATTTCGATTTAACACACACCCGAATAAACATCTATCTCTGTTTAACGTACAACTGAGCAGGGTTTGGTTGATTTTAAAGAACTTAAAGGGACATACAACGGGAATATCATGAAAAGTTTTAAAAATTCATATGTGAATTTTTAACACACAAAAATAGCACCTTATACCATTAAAGTCAACCCCAAGTTTACCCGAATTTTTACTGGAAATCATAAGTACAAAATTAAATCTGGTAAATATGTTCCTTAGCGTGGGCATGCCCCATTAACGAAACACTGGGGACCTCAATAAAGTTTTCGTTAAAAAGGCATGCTCGCCGCCGATAGAAATATTTTGAACGGCGGGCACCAGTGAAATTCAAACGAGAATTAAAATTTTGCATTTTAGTAAAAGTCAATGAAAAAACAATGCTTCAATGGGAATCGAATCGACAACCGACTTTTACAGTCAGCCGCTGCTTTACCACTGAGCCGCCCATGTACTAAAGGGACCACGCTATTACACGTGGTGCCCGCCAATTAAAAAAAATTTCATGATGTTTATGCCGGAATAGTTCGTCGCGGTATGAGGCGGTCACGCTAAAACATTTGAACTGACTTCTTTTTTTCGGTGCATTTCAGTCAATTATAAAAAGACCCAATCAAAGTAAAGAGTGGTGACGGTAAGTCCAGGTGTCCATCGTAAGTCCAAACTTCTTCCCTTGTAGAACCTTTAAACTATTCGAAGCCTGTTCTGCACGAGCTGGAATAAGCGAGTGACTGAGTTCTTGGCGTGAGGGGATCTAGTAACTGATAATAGAACTAGAACTGATAATAAATTCAAATATTAAATCTCATTTACCCTTCTTTACGGCCTAGTCATTTTAAAAACTCAAAAAATTTAATTTATACATTTTTTAGCAAATATCTTATGAATGATCGAAATCTAAAAAATGTTGGATTTTCGATAATCGATTATCGAAATAATCCAAAATATCGAAAAAGCTTCGATTTTCGGTCGATTGCGATAAATCGATCGACAACCCTATTGACAATGCCAGATGGGACGAGTTGAACGACTTCCGTTACTCTAGAACTATTTATTGCAAGATCGCCTTTCATGTTAACCAATAACTAAAAATCAAATTTGAAATGAACACAAAAAAATAATTCGAAATTACTACTGACAAAATCAGGTTGGTCCTGCGCAAATTCAAATTTTACAAATTGCTGTGCTTATCAAGTTTCATGGTCCTTTGAGGGCTAAATGACTCTCGATTTAACATACAACTCGGGTGAGTCTACAAGGTGAATGTTAAATTGAGACTGGACTGAACAGGTTCTACGAAAAGATGTGGAGATCGGAGCTCAAATTAAAAGTGTGAAAATGACGCTTAAACTCAAATAAAAAATTACCCGAAAAAATACATACAAAGTTCACATTTCAAACAGATTTAAAGTTTTTTGAAAATAAGATGAAAGTGTAACTGCGGTCTGTCTGTAGGCTATATACTTTCTTGATATTTAATATATATTTATGTTTTCACTCAAACACTTCGAAGCCATATATAAAGTAAAAGACAATAAATAAATTTTCTTTACCTTTTCATAAAGACGAAAGAAGCAACTTGTGTTTGTTAAATCTGAGTTAAAGTCCTTTTCAAACACAAAATCATCCTTTAGTCCAACTATTACAATCTTAAAATTAAATAGTACGACACCCCCAGCACTTACATGTGCTATGCACTTAACTATACTCTTACACTCAATTCAGCTTGGGGGACCAAGGAAATTTTAAAAAAAAATTTGAAAGTGATTTAAAGTGCAAATAAAGAGTTTTTTAAAGACTTTTGCAAACAAAATAGTACAATCCAATCTAAGCTGGGGGTATAGTAGAAGTGAGTGCTAGGGGTATGGTACAAGTGCTCCAAAATAAACTTTTTGTGCACTATTTAAGAATTGGATGCTTTTTTGCCTTGGTCCCCCTGTTGATTTTTTATGTGTTTTTCAGACTTTAGGCTTAGACAAGGATAGGCCAGCGTATGTTAGGACGGACTCAAACATGTTTCTCGGTGTAAGTCCGTCCGTTCTGGCATACGCTGGCCTACCCTTGCCTTAGCCTAAAGCCTAAAAACACACAAAAAATCAACAGGGGAAACCAAGGCAAAAAAAAGCACCCAATTCTTAATAAGGGCCACTTTTTGACTTGAAACACATCAATATTTTTATTGTTTAGGCAAGGTAACTCGAGAAAATAAATAAAAATCGTCGATAAAGCAATAAGGAAACGTAGACTTTTATCTAAAGACAGCAAGGCGTAAATAAGCCATGAAAAAAATGCTGCAAGTACACCGGAGCATGTCAAGAATGTTGTTAATCGTCACCATGCTAAGTTTAAACTAAGGTTGAGTGATTTCCCAATTGCCAGAATCGTGGTGAGTCACCGGTGACTTATCTAGTCACTTTTATCATTTCTTGACTGTATTTTCAGAAATTGCCAGTGACTCACCGGTGAGTAACCAACCCTAGTTTAAAATATTCAAGCACAACGTCGACAAGCGAACTCGTAGATTTTATCATAGACAGCGATTTGCCTTAATTAAAAAAAAGTTCAGTCAGCCAAAGGTAATTTAGCATAGAAGTATTTTTATAAGATCGCTTTTTGCTGTACGTCTTCACACAAACATTAGCGATTTAAAATATGTAAAGATTTAATTACGTTTTTTACAAAAGCTTAAAATCTAAAAAATGAATTACAATGCATTGTTTGAACAAAGACACAAAGTTTTGCCCGTCACACACTGCAAAACCAGTATTATTGAGCTCACTTTTACCATAAATTCTAGTTGATCGACACACATACTAAAAATGGTTTTTAAAATGCTTTTATGATTTTTTCTATACCTTGATTTTAGGCAAATCACCTAAATCTTTTAATTCTAAAAAGTTTTAAAAAATAAAATACACTCTTTAGTTATTTTAAGGTATAGCTAATAGTTATTTAAATAAGTTCAAGCTGTACCTAAAAAGTCTTTTTTTAAATAATAACCTGTATCATTTTCTTTTAGCAAAAAGAATGGGTATAAAGAAACAGCAAAGCAAAAATTAAAATATTTTTTAAATTTTCGAGGGAATTTATACATTGTTACATATAAAAAAATATATACACATATACTAGCGAAGATTGTCATCTGAAACAATATTTCAATTTTTTAAAATGATATTTTTACATTACTACTGTTTTTTAAAATAAGCTACTCAAAAAGCTACTAAATTGATTTTTAGTTTTACACTGTATTTGCTAATTCTGCGCTGTTGATAAGATCTTTTGATAAACTAAAAATTGTCTTTGACGCTTACTTTTGCGTATAATTCAATACTTCTAAGGATGACTATTTTGGAAATAACTCCGCAAATTAACTATAGAATTAAAGTTTACAAGATCAACTATGAGTTTATACTTAATCAGACTAACTGTAAATTTATAGGTCACTAAATTAACTATAGATTTATAGTTGACTTCGATAACTGTAGATGTAAACAAAGAATATAAACTAGGGTTGTGAAATTCACCGGTAAAAATCTTTTGCCGGTGAATCACTGGAGATTTACCGGTAAACTGTTAGTATCACTGAGTTATTGATTGTGGGCATGGGCGTAGCCAGCTGAGGGGGCTATAGCCCACCGTCAGATTTTTCGAAAAACATTGTAAATTAATAACACTATAAAACTCGAAAACAGTGTAGGTGAAATGACCTCTGGGGGCTTTAGCATACCCCCCCCTCCGCCAGATTTTTCCGGCTACGCCTCTGATTGTGAGTATGTCAGATTTTTGCATGTATACCCTGCTTACGATGCGCTAAATACGATAGCGTCGTTAGTTTTGTCGACTTTGAAAATTAATTTGCGAGATATAGGCCTCCGAAGCTACGTAGTCCGGGACATCCGAAAGTGAAAAGAGGTCTTGAACTTTTGAGTAGATTACTTAAAGTCCCAGGAATGTTTTACACCATTTAAAAGGTTGTTAACATGGCTATTTGTTGATAGTAAATTTTGTATATAAACATTGTAAAATTAAGGTTTCGTGACCACTTCTTTGTCAAACTTTGTTTTTTCAAAATTCAAATTTTTTGCATAAAAAGTATCTAAACATTTTTCTTTTGTGGACCAAGCTAAATTTTATACTACCAGAAAGCTCTCTATCTGTCCTACACGATACATTTAAAGGTTATATGACAAATTAATCGCATTATAATTATACTATGACTTGGCAGCTATAATTTTCAGCCAGTCAAAAATGCGGTCTTTTAAATTCTGAACTTCAAATAAATTTGATGTATGATTTCATATTTTTATACCAAATACTTATTTTTTCTTCACTTTATGCAAACAAATAATGTTGTTCTTGATCGGAAAAGCGACTCTAAAGAAAGGTAAGAGGGCGGTCAGATAGATAAAACTCCCACGTCCTTCTTTATCGTATGTCCAGATATTATCCCTCTCTCACACACACAACTGTATAAATTAAAAAGAGGGAGAAGGTCCAGCTATTTAGATTGCAAACACTCAAGTCAAGTGGACCTTCGCACTTTACTTACGTTTGTTTTGGCCCATTGACGGGTGGTCGGGAATGTTGTGATTGAGTCAAACTTAGGAGGCAATTCAAGAAGAATGGAGACAAGAATAGAAATCTTTTTTTCGATTGCAGTTTATTTGTTGACTTTACATGAATTTGTATTACTTGAATATTAATGTTTACAGTTATTAATAATCATTTCATTTTATACGATTGATTTTTGTAAATTTACATTGTTTTTTCTTTAATTTTAATATCAGTCAAATTGTAAATTCGATTAGTCAGTTTCATAAAACTCGGCGATTCCGGGTTCCGATATAACTTGTTTCAACGAAAATCATTGGCCTTAGGGGCGTCACCGACCATTGGAGTTTCATATGTTTGAATGCGCTCGTGACACGAAACTATTCGGAATGCTCATCCCCGATTCTTGCATTTCTTAACACCACATTGAAAGATTTGCTGGCCGTTGGATCGCTTGCAGAACTTCATTTCTTTCGAAAAAATTTCGAAAAAAATCGAAAAAGGAGGGGATGAGCATTCCGAAGGAGTTCCCTTATTTCAGGGTAACTAACTTCATGCCAAAAACAATTACACATTCAAAAAAATTATGTCAAACAATTCCGGAACAAAAAAGTGTCCCGCGAGCATTCAAACGTGTGAAATTCTCTATGTTTCTCAAAAGACCATATTTGTTGATGACAGTGGGAATTTCGAAAACTTTTTTTTTCGATCGCAGTCCATTTGTTGACTTTATACAATTTTCTATTGTATTGCTGGAATATCAATCATTAACTAGAAAAAATTAATTATGGAACTAACAAGGGAGGGACCCTGACTGTGACCGGGGGATTTTTCGATGAATTTTTTTATGCGCCTATTCTTGTAGACCGTCCTTTAATCCCTTGTGAATTTGGCTCCCCGCCTTTGAAAGTCAACAAAAATTTTAGGAATGTGGTCAGTTAAGAAAAACCATGACATGGGTATTGAGGTGTTTTTAGAACTTTAAGTGACCCTTGTACCACTATTTGTGAACCTTAGAGCTGGAGAGCCAGATTTGTTAGGAAATTGGACACGCTTTACAGGGACACGCAGAAAAAAATTTCATCGAAGTTCCCCCAGGTCACAGTCAGGGTCCCTTCCTTATAAGTGTAGAGTATTGATGTAGGTTAACTAACTGTTAGCTTATAGTTGACTAGGTTAACTATAAGATTATAGTTAATTCACGTTTATAGTTAACTAAACCTGTTATTATAATACCTTATTTCCTCTAATACGCCGACATGTCGGCTTATTTTTTAAACCTCCGAAAATAAGAAAAAGATTTGGTCGATCTCGAGATTTTTGGGTAAAAATCCAAAATCTGAAAATTGGAATCGGTAGAGCACATGGGAACTAAGAAAACGTGAGAAACAGATATGCAAAATATTTACTACAGGCTGAGATATAGGTCATCAAAGTTAGGGGTGTCAGCTTATTAGAGGAAATACGGTAAATGTTAATAATGTTAATTGTTGTTTTGTGACCCCAAAAATTGCTCCTTTTCTGTCTACAAATACTCTTTTCGTGCTCAAAATTTGGCTTTCCCAAAGATACTCCTTTCCTACCTAAAAACACTCTTACGCTACCGAAAAACTACTCTTTTCATTCCCGAAACCGACTCTTTTCCTACCCAGAATAGCTCTTCAGTGTCCAGAATTATCGTGATGAGCATCTCTACAAATACTCATCTCTTGGAAGCCAGTATACAAACGCGCAAGCCCACAAAGACCACTGATCAGTGAATGACGCAGAAGAAGTAATTCATTTATTTTCCTCGCTTATTGTTTATTAGGCAGCTCGATGGTCATCGTTTGCTTGGTCATGTAAGAATAAACATTAAAAGTGCAATGCTGGACAGTTTGTGGCTCTAGTGGAGAATCCGTGTCCAAAATGTGCCTTGGCCCCCTTTGTTTTTGAATTAAAAAATTTGTTTGAACTTACTTGTCCTACAAGGATATTTTTGGGGCTAAACATTAAGGCTGAACATTTTTTGATAAGAAAAACAACAGGGGGACCAAGGTATATTTTGGACACGGATTCTCCACTAGTACCCAGCTTGTAGCTATTTTGGGCAGAAAAAAGCAATTTTCGGGGTCGGTTGGTATATGGCATCAGTGTCAAGAACTAACGATCGGCAAAAATAAAATCCTTGAGATCAGACTGTGAAAAGAGACATTGAAAACTCCTGCAAAAATCAAGTTAAAAAGTGTCTGACACAGCAAAAGCTCTAAAACAAAGTTTTAGGGGCATTGTAAAATAGAGGCTCAGTTATATATCATACGTAAAATTAAAAGAATCAAAAATTAAGTGTTCTGAAAATCATAAAAGATTAAAATCATTAGCATAATATGATTTTTTAGAAAGATGGGTTTTGTCATAATACAGAACACAAGAAGTCCTCAAAAGGTGACTAGCGTCAACAAACTAAAATATTTCCCTATTTCTTTGTCATCTTGTCAGCCAACAACATCTACAGTTAACCAAACATGCATTCCCAATCCTTCAGCTACAAATCTTTTATTAAAAAGGCAAACTTGTTTGTTCACAAACATATCTTTGCTGCAAAACAACTGTCTGCCTGAAGTTGGATGTCATTTTTTGTTGTTTAAACAAACATTCCAATTAGTATTTTTTCTATTACTATTGTCAACATTAAAAGTGAATGCGCAGTCATTTCGAAAAGTTCATCTAGGTTTGCATATTGTTTTTTGTTACCTGGATTTTTTTAGTTATTTTTATGTTGTCTTTGCAGGTTTTCCAGAAGCCTGGGATGGTGATAAATACCAAGAAGTATGTTTTGAAAATAAAATGCTAAACACTGTACAAATTTTCAGCTCCATTGTCCTTCTAAAGATATACCTAAATTTTTGGGTCAGTTTTTGTTCGGTTGGAGAAAACGTTTGAGACAATTTTGTTCATGATGTTCACAAGTTTAGATGGCTATTTTTTGTGCCAACTATCTGCTGCTTATGGAAACGGTATGAATGCAATCAGTATAATATATTTCTAAAACTTCATCATAAATTTAAAAAATAAATTTAATTTGTTAAGATCCAAAAGAAGCCTAATTAATTTATAAAACCTTTGTTATAAATATCTTTAAAAAAACAAAAATTTGATCTTCTTTTTAACATTGGAGCTTTAGCCTTTTGAGCTAATAATGACCTATAGTTAAAGTATCCATAGTATCCATACCGTAAAACCTCTATTAATTGACCCCCCTCTAATAATAGACTCCCCTCGACTTCAGAGCAGAGTCAATATTTATGCAAAGCTGTTTATTGCGTTTTCTTAACTCCCAAGAGCTCTACGGATTCCGCTTTTTAGATTTTTAATTTTCATCCAAAAATCTGGAGATCAACTCTAAAATTTCCCTAAAAATAATAGACCCGGGTCTATTAATAGAGGTTATACGGTATATGAGTATCTATATATTGAAATTAGTTACAAGACCAATTTTTTTTTAATTTGCCAATCATGGTTTTATGAATACAGTAGTTCACTATTGAACCACCTCTTCTTTTACTTTACATGGTGTGTCCAAAAATAATTAATTAAAATGATTGTTTTTCTTAGCAAACAGCTTTCGATAAGAGCAAAATAGTATGCAGATACCGTATTTTCTCTAATTATAGACCCGGGTCTATTATTTTTCAACCTCCATGCACACAAGGAATTTGTACCACATTTTGTAAAGGTAGTGGGAACTAAGACCCAGGTTCTTATCCCACTGGGTGCACACTCTTTTTTTACTCTACTTTTTAGCAAGTTTACTAACTTCTAGGGCCAAAACTGTCGCCCAATCGACCCAATCGAGCCCAATAAGATCATTATGATTTGTGATAAAAATACCAGTATGTGTCATAACTCTTCGCGTTTTTTTTCAAATTTTTAGTCAGAATCGATTTTTTTCTTTTTCGCATATTTCTTCATTTCTTTCGTAAAAAATCATTTCCAAATAACAGTGAAATCTTTATTCAAGGCAACGCATAACATATTTCATAACAGCAACTATCATTCATCAAAATAATTTCCTTCGGCCTCAACAATGTTCTCCCATCTTTCCTGCAGCTTTGAAATCCCTTTAACAAAAAATCCGGCAGGTCTTGAGCGCAGAAGGCCTCGAGGCATCTAAAACATGCTTAATTTGAACACAAGTCACATTTCAATGAAAAATGAAGAATTTTATGAAGAAATATGCGAAAAAGAAAAAAATCGAGTCTGACTAAAAATTAAAAAAAACGCGAAGAGTTATGACACATACTGGTAGAGCTAGACCAAATGTTCTTTTACCAAATATACGATTGGCCAAACATTTAGAAATTCAAACAAGTCATTGTTCAAATCCTTATTTGAGCAAATGCCTTTTTTATCAAATAGTTTATTGAGCATTTCTCCAAATTAATCTTGTATAGGCACGCTTTTTTTGTGCGATAACTCAAATAAAAGCCTATAATCTCGGCTATATTTTTATATATGAAACTTGTGAGTTGTTGTAGAAAATAGTCGGAAAATACTAATCAAACTCGTCAAAGACAACGATCGATTTTCGGAAATGTAGCCTATTTCAGCCTATAAATAAGCTACAGTAGGTGTGAAACCCTGTGCTGAGATTATGATTATTATTTCGACGCAAAGATGTAAATAAAAGAAGAAAAATAAAGAAGATGTGCACCCAGTGGTAGTCTAATCTTTGACATAGTCGATGCGTATATATAGTTACCCCTCCAAGTTACCCTAAAATATGGTAATTTAGGTAAAACGGCTTAGGAAGGAGAGCAATCTATAATTAGAGACGGGTCTATAATTAGAAAAAATACAGTATTATAAGTAGTTACATAAAAAGAATTGGTAACAAGCAGAAAAAGGTGAATACAATCAGGGTCGTATTGTAGCTAAAGCACCGCCTGGACAAAGACTAAATCGTAAGCCTTTTATGTTTTTACTTTCAATCCTATTTTTAGCATGAAATTTTTTAAGATATGATTGATGCTATTGGAGCCGTAGGAGCATTCCATATTAGCAATGGAGAAGTTAGTAAAACAGATTGGTACTTGTTCGGCTGGGCCCCCAGTAGCCTTCGTCTAAATATTACGTCTAAATATTACGTCTTACGGTGTAAATTTAAAATACACATTAAGTAGTATCTGAAATACTAGGTGTTAGCTATATTAGAAAGACTGCTTGACTTAGAAGTTGAGTGTCCGCCTGATTGGTTTCGAAATTTACAGGTCCCTGTGAAAGTAATCTTTCTACTACTACTATAGCTAGCAACTAGTATTTTAGATATTACTTAATGTGTATTTGAAAATACTACTCCATAGAAGCAGTATTCTGAAGGCTACTGGGGGACCCATTCAACAAGTGCCAACAGATCTAACAGAATATTTACAAATGTTTTCTAGGTGACCTTTTCCGCTCAATATTATCCTTCTCGACCCTACAAAATATGGGAATTCTATGACAGAAATATGACTAAGGCTAAAGGTAAACAGAAAGCGGATTCATGTTTTCCGTACGGTTAAAACTCGAAATAAAGTCAATGAACAACTTGAGTCTCAAATCTTTTAAAACTTACGGAAACTAGAGGTCATCCTCATCATTCGATCGGTCATCTGAATTGTTCGCTCGCACGCTTCACACTTTGCTTCAGTTGCGGACAACTTTGTGAAGAGTCCGATTTTCCATATTGCACTCATCTAAAAACAAGCAATAAATAAACGGAAAAAAACGTTCCATTTTGTAAAAAAAAATTGTTGTAAAATAACAAAAGTCAAAAAACGGGACGGGATTGCGGGATTTCAAAATGGTGCGGGCGGGATTGCGGGACGAGATTTCAGCCAAAAATCGTGCGGGACCCCGTCCCGCTTCCGTCTCTAACGGGAACCACGACATAAAGGTCTAACTCTGCGGTTGGGCAGGATGGTGGAACTATCTTCTGTACATTGTCGAAAATACTACTAGATTATTTATGTGCTTTTTGAATGTTTTAATCTAACTAGCTTTCAGTTCCATGGGCAGGATGGTCAGGTTAGGCTAACATAAACATCTCTAAAAGCAGTAACAAAAATGTTTGTTTAAGATTACAATTTAACTGCTATGTCTAAATGGGAGCAAATTCCAAATAATGATGGTATGAAATATAGCGGCTTTTAGGCAATTTAATGATATTCAAATTTTAGATTCTGCAAGATTCCATCCCAATCTTGATTTCTGGCGTGTTGGAAACAAACTTATAGCTGGAACTGAAGCACCATATTGGGTTGGATATGAATTTGATGTAGGTTTTACGACTAAAAAAATAAATCAATTCAAATTATAAGTCGACCAAAGCGTTAACTATAAAATTATTATTATAAAGTTAACATAGTCTTAACTATGACTCATAGTCAAGATTCATAGATGATTCATAGTTAACTACCGTATTTTCTTTAATTGCGCCCCAGGGCGGGATTTTTCAACCCTCCGAAAATCGGAAAAAATTGAGTCAATCTCGAGATTTTTGTGTGAAAATCCAAAATCAAATAATGAGAATCTTTAGAGCTCGTGGGAGTTAAGAAAACTCAAAAAACAGATCTGCAAAATATTCACTCTGCTCCGAGATATAGACCCTCAAAGTAGAGCGGGGGTGGAATTAGAAAAAATACCGTAAATTAACTATGAAAGCATAGTACACACGTAATTTGTAGTCAACTAAGTTAACTTTAGATTTATAGTCAAGCAAAATAACTGTAAATCTATAGTTAACTGAAATTTGACACTTACTCGGGCAAGCTGAGAACTAACAATAAAAACTAAATCTTTCTTGAACCCACTGTTTTGTTTTTTCAGGTGCGCACCCTCAGCAAATTTAAGTTGTTCCCATTCACAGAGGATAACGAGATTTTTGGTAACCCACGCCCAAACATGATCCCGATTTCCATGGCGATTCATGAGCGGACTGACTCAGCAGGAACTATTTGGGGTTCATTTAGCGCCATGAATTTCAATGATCAACGCTTTTATCAGGTCGGGATTAGTTGATTAAAACATTCACTAATACTTTTGTTTAAGGGCATTTTTACAGTAGACAGCACAGGAGTACGTCGAGTTGTTGGCATGTACGATTACGGAGTTTGGGATGCAGATGCTTGTAGCAAAGATGATGAATATATAGGTAAAAAATTCTTTAAGACAGGTTTTTTAAACCAAACGTTTTCCATTTTTAAACTGCATAAGGCGATGGCAAAAAATCAGATTATTAAAGACCAAATATTTTCCATACTTTCCAAAATATATAAAAATTGGAAACTCAAAATATCGAGTAAAAATTTTGTGTGCAGCTAAACTTTAATTTTGGAAATATTGTTTCCAAAATCGATTTTCTTTGGTACCTTCCTGTGGGACTTGCAGCCATTGGGGACATCTGCACGTTTTACCTTTCTGCATTTTCTATATATTTGCTAAGTGTTGCAAGATGGTTGTTTGCACACCTTTGACTCACTGACGAAATTCTTCGGATAGACCGCGCTCAAGACTTTAATCCATCCAATCTGCTTGATTGTAATCGGGTCAAGTAAAAAAGAATAAAGACTGTAATTTGTAATTAGAGAACCGCTTCCCACTTTTATCCTGCTAATCTGCTCAGCGATTCAGCGCAATAAATTTAAACGAGGAAATTTATCTTAAATGAAGGGAATAAATGCAAAAAGTCAAAAGTATTACAAATTCAATATTAAATCATAAAAACATATATATTTTAGGCGACAAAACTCAACTGCCCGGCTATATACACTCAATAACTTCTACTGAAAATTACATCATGTAAGATGGTTTATTAAATAAACACTTCCAGAAAATCATGATCAAAACAGACTTTTGTTTGGCGCTACTAGCTAACTGCTAGCGGACCGGGAAAATTGCACTATACCGAGGTTTCCAAACTGAAACGCTTCAAAATTGCACTATATTGAGAGTTAACTGTACTAGAAAGTTAACTGTGCTGGACGGTTAACTCTACTAGAGGGTAACTGTTCTGTTTAACCTTTTCAAATTAATTTCTTGTTTCCTCAACGAACACTCGGCAAAAAAAGTTTCTGAATTTTTTATTAACAAAAGTATTGCTAAGATTTACCCTTAAGGTAATTTAGGGCACGCATCTTTAATTTTTTAGCCTTTTACACCGGAATATACCGTAAATACTCTAATAAACGGGCCCGAATAAACGGGCCCCCCTACAGTTAACCATTTTCAAATTTGTTTTGCTTGTTTAACCCTAACATTGTTTATTTTTTAAAACGTACGACCAGTCATTTTGTAGAGTTTGGAAAGATCTACAAAATGAATTGTAGTACGTTACAAAAAAATAAACAATGTTGTGGTTAAAAATGCAAAACAAATTTGTAAACAGTTAACTGTAGGGGGGCTCGTTTATTAGGGTATTTTCGGTAGATAAATTTTATTTGTCCCTAACAGTCCGAAATTGTTCTGTTTGTGCGGACGATTGTCTGGTTTTCTATTTGTCCTGACAAATGCCGACCCTAACGACAGTTGATTTAACAAAACGGAATAAACAGAAAAGTTCCGTTGTAAGACCGACAGATGTTTGAAAAATTGAAAGAAGAAATGAGATTCGCACTATATCAAGGTTTCTTTAATAGGCCGGGACCGAAAAAATACCGCACTATATCAAGGCTCGCACTATATCGAGGTGCGCTAAATCTAGGCTTTTTTCTCATGTTTTAGGTAAAACCAACCAAACCTGAAAAATTCGCATTACATCAAGGTTTGCACTATATCGAAGTCGCACTATATCGAGATTATGCACTATATCGAGGAAAAAAATATTTCTGTCTAAGTCTGAAGCTAATGTTTGAATTTTTGTTTCCAAGATTTTTCTAAATGCCGAATTCAAGCCTTACAAAAAAATAATTTTTAGTTTGCCAGTGACTTCTCTGCTGATAAATCCATGCAAATTCAAAGAACCGCCTCTGTCCAATCCTCACTCTTCTATTCAAAATGGCGGTTTATGGGGCATGGACTTGTATGTTATTCATAACTGTGTTTAGCTTCAGGTCAATTTTTACTTTTTCTTTCAGTTTTGAGCAAGTCCCTGCTAGGTTTTTACACATTTGTATAAAAATAATCAAAAAATGGTTTAAAAACTTACAGGTTCCTGATTTTTAACAAGAAAACCAAGTCCTGGGTAACCCAGAAACCTCTGGAAGTATTTCCGTCAATGTAAGTTTTTGTGTGACCGAATCCACAATGATCAAAAATGTTTAGGTTTATCACTCATCAGCTAAATGCTTATGAGAGCCTAGAGGGAAATATAATTGCTGATATGGTCTCTTTTTATTGTATATTTAACTTTGTCTAGCCGTTTATTCAGATTGTCTACGACAGTCACGACCCGTATGTAAAATACTTCTATACAGACTTCCTCACCTCTCAGGTTTAGAACCTACTGATTACATTGAAAATTACCCCTTTGTGCTGTAGGTCTACCCTTCCACAGCCCGCGTTCTACGCTTCACACTAGACATACAGAAATTCAAAGTTATGTATAGCTATCTGATTCCACAGGTAGGCGATTAAAAATGTATTTTTATTTTCTACTTGATATTTGCAGGAAACTATTGCTGCCGATTTTCCACAAACCAACCACGCTTTTGATGGTCAAGGTAAACCAATATTTTTCGGCTAAACTGCCTTATATGGGACCTGCTCAAAATTGACTTTTGACCACTTTTTTGAACTTATCGGGTCGTAATCAATCTAAAAACTTTTCACGCGGAATATTATTTTAGAAAAATTCTTTTTGTCGAGTTTTGATCATCATCGAATGAAATATTTATATAATGTTGGTCCCACGAGTGCACTTCGGGGTGAATGAGCATCCAATTCTCATGGCCGGCCTACCACATGACAAAGCAGGGCCATGCAAGTGTTGTTGTACACTTACATAGCCCATTTTTCTAGATGTATGATCTCTAAGGTGCTTGGGGGTGCGCATCTCAAGCCCCCTGCGGGGTCACGGGGGCTTGAGACTTAGAGATGCGCGCCCCCAAGCACCTTGGAGACTATTCTAAGCCATATGCTGAAGTATAAGACACTCATTCCTCCTTTTTGTGAATTGGTGGATGTGTAACTATATTTATCATTATTCATCATCACTTTTGGTCATTTTATGGTAAAAATAATAATTTTTCTAAAATAATAGTCCGCGTGAAAATAACATGTTTTTAGACTAATTAGGACCTAATACGTTCAAAAAAGTGGTCAAAAGTCGATTTTGAGGAGGTCCCATATAAGGCATTCCGGCCTATTTTTCATAGCCGAGCACTGTAAAAAGTGTCTGATAGAGTTTTCGAACATCTGACGGTATATTGACGGTACATTATTTACAGTACTTCTGCAAATACATTTCTCAGAGTAAAAAAATCCTAAAAAAATCAGGTTGAGGGATCAAGGCGAGTTTTTAACATTTTAAACACCAAATTTTTTGCATAAAAATGATTAAAAAAACATGAATGTTATTTAAGAGTTTTTCAAAAAAATTAAAAAAAAACAACAGCGGGACTAATTTTTTGCGTTAGAGCCTAAAGTTTCACCAAAATGAATGTGTGAATAAGAGTACTTTAAAATCCGATGTGTGCCAAACCCGCATATGATTTCTTTTAAAATTTATCATTGCTTACAAATTTTTAATTTTAAGTATATCAATGGGCTTATTTGGTTGACCATCCCTTCGCTGCAGACAACTCAATACTTAAGATAGATGTAGATGATCCAGCCGGGGGAAGAAATCTTCGATTTAAAGCTGATCCCTCTTTCGTGCTACATGAGCCTTGGGTGGTTTCACGACCTAATGCTGTGGGCGAAGATGATGCTGTGCTCATCATTAGGGCGTTGGATCTTGGTGAAAACAAAGGTAGCTTAGCTTAAATAAGCATTTACATCATTAATTTTTAGGTGTTCTTTTGATTGTTGATGCCTCCACGATGCTGGAAGTAGGCAGAGCAAATGTAAATCTTTAAACCAAATAAAATACAGATCGATAATAAAAAAAGTAAATGTGTCTGCATAGTTAACTAAACCAACTCTTAATTTATAGCTAACTAGATCAACTATAAATATATAGTTACAATTGATCTTCGATAATTTGCACTCAAGGGTCAGTTGACTGTACAGTTGTACCTCAGAGTGCTATCAATAGTTGACTGCACAAAGAGCCTGGAGCATCTGACTTGCCATATTTTGGCCATTTTCGCTGCCCAGAAACCTAACCCTTACTGTAACTCCTGCTCATAATCCGCCCCACAAATTTGCAACAATAAGAAAAATGTTCATCAATAAAATTCAGTTGATATAATGTTGCCAAAACCACAGTTATCTGATCATCTTCAATACACATTTCAAAGACTAAGAGAGATTTGGCAAACTTGTGTTTTGGCAAAACGACATTTGGCAAAAACATGATTTGGTGAAAACAGTATTTGGCAAACGTGTGTTTCAAACATATGTTTGTAAAAACGATATTTGGAAAGCTTAATTGATGATGAGTGCACTACGTTGCCTAGTTCAAAAACGCCCGAAACCCATTTTCAAAGTTTTAGCTGCCAAACCATACTCAGCATCTGTCGAGCCAACAAATTTAGCAACAAATATCAGCTTGTCTAATATCGCCAAATGTCGGTTAGCCAAATCCTGTTTTGCCAAATCTTGGTTTTACCAAATCTCCCCTAGCCATTTTAAGCATTTGCACAATAACTTTATAAATTCAATAAACTTAAACTCACTTGTTTTATTATTTTTCGGTCCCAATATCTGTTCCATTTGGCTTCCATAATCGGTTCTTCTCATCGAAAGAGCTTGGACTGACTTCAACATTTGTTGAGAGGCCTTCTTCTTCTAGCAATAACAATGGCTTCAGGAGCAATAGTTTGGATAGGTGATATAGTGTTCATTGGGTAATTATTAAATGTATTTTATAGATCGTCATCAATTAATAATCACATAAGAGGCAAGATCAATAAAAACAGAAAACCACATTCATGGAAACCATTGGTACAGCAGCCTCAGCCATCATTATTAACTGGTAGTACAACCTCTGCTTTCTGGTCAAGAATGTTAATGACAACTACTCGTATGGGGTTTTATAGTAATTTTGATCTCAATAAGTTTCTAATTTTTAGCACCAGGACCCACTTGGATACCCATCCACCCAATAGCTACAACTTCTATAAGGTAAAGGGTTTTGCATAATGTAAAGCATAAAATTCAAGCCATTCTTAGCTCGGCATTTTGTTTTGCTGGTGTATTGGTTTCTAATTTTTATTATTAAATGTCAATAAAACGCGGTGTTCTTAGACTTCTCACGTTAAATTTTTTAGTTTTTGCTCAAAACAAAACACATTATCTTTTTTGGCATAAAAACAGATTATGTTAAATTTTTGAATGTAAGAGCGTTGAAATATGGCCTTTTGAAAAAATGACAAAAACCCAAGTTTTTTTTTAGTTTATTTATTTATTTCCTCTGATGCGCACTGAATTATATAGCTGAATTACCTGATTACTAAAGTGATATTACCTGAATCCACACTTCACAAATACGTGTTCAAGAGAAAATCTGCCTATTCTCATAAAAAGTTGATAATATAATAGCAGTTGTGGGAAAAGATATTAACTGATCGCGTATTGATTTAATTTTTTTCATTCGTTCGACGATTTCGGCTCCAATATTTATTTTAGTTTATACATATACATATTATTATATTAATCGAAACATTTAAGACAATCTGCTTTTTTATTGTAGCTGTAAGTTTCCAGCTGAATGAGCCGAATTCTCGAATCTGGTCCAAAGTGTCGAGTGTTAAGTGATATGGTGTAAATATTCTTAGACCTTAAAACATCCCCATTTGGTTTGGTCACGGGACATTTTTTCAGTTCTGCGGCTGTCTTGCAAAAATCATCATTATACGTGAATGTTAGTGTATCAGGAATTTCTATAAAAAAAATTGTTTCTCGATTTTTTCAATTTTTTAGCTAACCGATTCCACTTCTGAACTTGGATTTAATCATACCAAAAGAAAGTAATATAGGACATCAATCAATCTAATAATAGAAGTTTACTGTAGTCGTTATTAGAGGGAGCTAAATAATAGAGAAAATAGGGTAAAAGTGGTTGCAAAACAAAAAAAATTTTAAATCAATTCAATTTCTCAAAAATCAATTACCGGGTGTCCCAAAAGTTCCGACTCACTTTTTTCAATGCTTATCTTTTACCTTTAAAGTTAGGATAAATCTTAATTTTTGATATGATTTTGTAGCCTCAGCTTCCTCTTTCATTTGGTATATCACTTTTTCAGAAAGCTCAACAAAATGTGGCTGAACTGCGCGTTGAAATCGTAAGACTACATGAGCAAGGCTATTCTGGGAAAGAAATTGCACGAATGCTGGATTGCTCCCAATCACAAGTCTCAAGGGCTATTCGAAGAAACCGGAAGCAATGCTGATCGTCCAAGAAGCGGCCGTCCTGTCACTGCCACAACTGCGGAGAACATTCAGAAGATCGAAGACAAAATGGATGACCATGGGCACCCCCACAGCAACACCAACTCTACAAGAAAGCTTGCAAAAGAATTGGATGTCAGCAAGAATTCTGTCCACAGAATCCTCACTGGAACATTTGACATGAAGGCCAGAAAGTCAGTGGAAAGACAGCAGCTTAACGACAATGCAAAGGAGAAGCGCTTGGATCGTTCAAAGCAGCTTCTCAAACGCTTCAAGCCTGCAAAGAAACACCGCAACATTCTGTTCACTGATGAGAAGTGCTTTGATTTGGAGCAAGCTTTGAACTCCCAGAAGGACAGGTTAGCTTTGATTTTGAATTCTGATTTTGAAATTTGAGTTTAGGGTATGGAACAAGGATTCTCTGGCGGCAGAAGTGAAGATTGTGGAGAAGACTCAAAAGCCAAAACAAGTGATAGTCTGGGCCGGCGTCTCATGGCACTCCAAAACTCCCCTCATCTTTGTGCCAGAAGGAGTCAAAGTCGATGCCCCGGTATATCGACAAATGTCGGAGACAGAAGTGCTTCCATGGACTGAAGAGAACAGATGATTGGACTTTTCAACAGGATGGAGCTCCTTCGCATCGAGCCTATGAAACTCAAGAATGGATCGAAGAAAACTTTCCGGATGCAATCACTGTGGATCCTGACTGGAGAAATCCAATTAGTGAGTGTCCACCCAACTCCCCGGATTTGACTGTCATGGACTACTTTGAGTCAAAAGCCTGCTCCAAGCCACACAAGACGATCGCTGCGCTGAAAGCTTCGCTGGTCAGATAATGGGATGCGATACTTCAAGAAATGATCTAGAAAGCAATCGATAATTTTCCAAAAAGACTGATGAAGTGTGTTGAGGCTGTTGGCGGTCATTTTGTTGAGTAAAATTTATGTTTGATACCTCGTTGGAAGTAGGGGACTTAGGGCTACATAATGGTATTAAATATTTGCTGATATCTACGCTGTTTTTATGAAAAAATTAAGTAAATAAAGTGAGTCAGAACTTTTGTTACACCCGGTAGTTGATAGCTACCTTATAGCTTGTTGTTGACTCATAGTACGAATATAGCATTTTGATAAACAACTTGCAGTTCAATGCTTTTTGTTTCTAATTCAAAGTTAAATTATAGCAATGTTATACCATGGTGGTTGACTACTACCCCTTCTGCTCCAGATCCATTACCTACTCTTCAACCATACATTCAGCCAGAAAAACTTAGGCCACCACCTCATTCTAGACCCTATTCCTCCCGTCTAATTCGTCCTTTACCTACTAATACAGCTGTGAGTGGTCTTCCAGAACCAGATGAGTATGTATTAGGTGGAGAAAGAACTATTCAAGTTGGCGACACGATTACTGGCGACACGCTTAGGCAATTGTATGAAAAAATGCTGAAAGCCTTATGCGGCTGGCTGCCCAAAATTTTTAAAAATGTTACTTTTGATGGATGCTTTGATGGTGGTTACAAGGCTGTCAAGTAAGATAAAATTTCATTGCAAAAAATGTATAAGGTAAAAAGTTCGAAACTATTGAAAAATTAGGTATGCGGTAAAATTGGGCTTTTCCGGGATTCAGCTCTCCCACATGAATTTTTTTTAAATCACAGATTTAAAAAATTCAAAAACTGTGTGGATAAAATCTCCCTCCCCTCTCTAAAACAGTTTCTGGCTACGTCTCTGGGTCTAGTCAACACCGAAAATCTAATCAACAGCCACCTTTTTTCCGAAAAGTAACATTTTTCAGTTGATGCACACCAGCGGTGGGAATGAGGTTTAAAATTAGACTTTGAGCTTAATAGAGCGCGGTAGGCGGAAGTTCAGAATTTTTAATTCGGGTAAAAACAATTGATTTCCATTCGCAAATTCCGGACTTCCGCTTAAGGATAGAGCGGCTAAACTTTTTTTCTGATATAACATTTTAGGTTAGTTTTTTGACGCTCTATCGATTTAAAGTTTCAAACCCATTAAATAGTCGGATTTGAGAGAAAAAATGTCTTGTTAAAGGACCCTGTCACTTGCTTTCATAGCAATTTAAAAGATTTAAATGCACGCGTGACCACACACATTTCGTCAATAATATTTTAGAAATGTTTTTTGTTTTCATTTATTGTTTAGAAAATAAGTTTGTAAATTTTCACTAGTCAAGGCTAGTCGAGCCCAACGTTGCTTGACAATGCCAGATCGGACAAGTTATCCGCATTTCACTGCTCCACTACTTCACTGTGACATATATCAAATAGACAATAGCGTTTAAAATTTTAAATGCAAATAAAAAAATAATTCGAAAACATCATTGACAAATTCTATGTGGTCCCGCACGCATTCAAACCTTTAAAATTGCCATGATAAGGAAGAGACAGGGCCTTTTAAAGTTCTGGCTTTCATTTCACGGCTGAGAGTGCAAAACTGAAAAAGTAAAAAATTAATTATTTTTACGATTTGTTGCTAGATAAAACTTTTTAGATCGTTAGAGTAGCCTAAGGAATGTGGTCTTATTGGGTTGGTGCATAATTAACGTCGGTTTTTTTATTTGCACATTATTCAACAACAACCCAAATACAAGTCCGCCTATAACATTTCTGAATATTATTCTGGAGCATATTCACCCTCTACATCAATAACAGCTTCCCATTTGCTCGGTAGCCGATCAATTCCGCGAGCGAAGAAGTGAGCATTTTTTGACGTAATCAGAAATTGTGGTCGATAATAAAGCGTGGATTACGTCAAAAAATGCTCACTTCTTCGCTCGCGGAATTGATCGGCTACCGAGCAAATGGGAAGCTGTTATTGATGTAGAGCGTGAATATGCTCCAGAATAATATTCAGAAATGTTATAGGCGGACTTGTATTCGGGTTGTGTTGAATAGTGTGCAAATAAAAAAACCGACGTTAATTATGCACCAACCCAATAGAAAAAACATGCTGCCTTATTAAGCTTAAATACATGGGTGTACATTGCACTCATTTTATATTTTTAATATCCGGTATTTGAAGTTTACTGTATATTTTTATGCCATCTCAGTTAACTGTAGGTTTATAATCATAAATTTACAGTCAGTTAATTTGACTGTGAACTTTTAGTCATTTAGGTTAACTGTAAATTTATAGTTAATCTTAGCTATAATTCAAATGCTGAAATAATATTTTTCTTGTTTTTACTTTGGTGAAAAAATATATTTTTGAAAAAATACCAAAAAATTTGTCGGAATTTAAGATGGATGTCTCCAATTGCCGCAAATTATGCTGAACAAGTTCATGTTGCTGCAGTAGATGGACAGGAAGAAATAATTCAAGTGGCACCAGTAGTGGACGTAAGGAGGCCAAACGAAGAGGAACCCATCAGTCCTAAACTCAATTCACTCCGTCCAGTTCTCAAACCTAAATCAAAATTGACCCCTTCACCCTGGTAACAATGCGATAGACTTTATAATATTTTTTCTATGTAAAAAACAACCTGTTTCAGGTACAATTATAGGACTTACACAAGACCTGCTCTGTAAAAAAATTGCACATCCAGATATTTTGCTCAAGTAGAAAACCATATAAACAAGTGGTTAATACTCATAATTAAGACACCTTTTAAATAATACTGCTTCTTTTATCTAAATTTACAAAATGAATCGGGTATTACAAAAAGCCTCATTTCGTACGTATATGCTATTATTGCTACTCATAAAAACATTTTAAAGATTAACTTTGAATGTATCTTTTTAACAAAAAAACGCAATAAATGTTTTTCTATGTTAAGAAGGACGCTTTAAGATTGACTTCATATTAGGTTGTGTCATAAGTTCTATCGTTTTCCAGTCAAAGTTTCAAACACAGCCCAAAACAAATTTTTATTCGAGACAAAGTACAACAATTAATCAACAAAATAATCTCCTTCGAATTCTACTACTTTTTCCCAGCGTTCTTGTAAGCGAGAGATCCCCTTGACGTAAAATCCAGCTGGCTTGACAACAGACTTCACTTTTGAAATTGTGCTAAAATACAACAGGGGACCAAGGCAAAAACGACAGAAGATTTGACACAACCTAATAAATACAACAACGTTAATTTTGTTAGATATATAGCCTATTAAGAAAAACTCATTGTAAAAATTATTTACTTTTTCCATCGCATTGTCTTATTGTTGATTAGACAAGTCAACCCTTGATCCCTGGGGGACCAGCCATGAGGTAACATTAAATCAAAGGAGACATTCCATCGGGGTGACGTTAAATCGTGGAATTAGGCCAAAAATCTTGATTTTGAGGCTTTTCTAAATTTCAACATATAGTCAAACGAGTTGTTATTGAGCTAATGTAGCAGCCGTATCCATGTATCAATATTTAATGGTTAGAAAAAACTAGTGATTACCGACTGACTTTGATTGTTCAACTTTACAGAAATGCATCACAGTGACTAAAAACCGAAGTATCTGCAGTTTTCGGCTAAACTGGGTCATTCGGTGTCCTCCTAAAACATCCCAAAATGATGCTTTCTTGGTATCTTAGCACTTTGTACGTACAGAAAACGTGTTTTCAAGGCGCAGACGGCCATTTTTTGAACGAAAAATTTCTACCAAAAATCTACTTTTTGCCTTGAGGGACTTAGAAAAGATTTACAGTCAACTAAATTTACTGTATAAATATATATTTAAAATTGAAGTAAATGTTAACTAAGTTAGTAAAGCAATACTAATAATTGTAATAATCTTAAATAGTGTATAATAATGCGATTATTAAAGAAAAAGTAAAGCGCTAGGATGATCTTTGCTGGTCACTTCAATGTATTTTCCGTACCAACATAAAAAATCCCAGAGCATATTTTTTTCTACATGTATGTCACACTAAGGTAGCATGCATAAATAACTATTGCATGAACAAATATAGCAATAGTCAAATAGAATAAAATAATTAATTTCTGTAGCTAAGTAATAGTTAACAACACCAATGTCCACAAAATACTCATAAATTTGGAAAAAAAGATAGTAAATTAAACGGAAACCATATCAATACTCTCCAAAACAAATAAAAAGTATAGTCGGTACCTTACAAAGACAAATGATACGAAATTGGCTAGCCGATTTCTGCCACAAACGTTATTAGCTGATAAGAAGTGCTTGACAAATTTCACTAAAGTCATGAAATCACTGAAATTAGTCACACAAATGTGTATATATGAAAAAAGCGGTTGATTTTCAAGAAATGAGCAACACCTGGCAGCATCAGCAAAAAAGTGTAGGAGCAAACAGAGCTTCTATTATTAGAGAGTGAATTAGCATGCAACACACAAAGCAGAAAAAGAAAAATACAAATGCAATAAATCACAACCAATCAAACCCCTTTTTCCAATTTAATAGAAAAATGGTTTAGATGAAAAATGTTTGTAGGATTGACCAATATTGACTCTGAAAAAAGTTAATGAAGGGCTCGGACCAGTCAAATATTTGAAAGCCAAACAAATTTTTCGGTCTAGTTTGCAACAACCTCATTACGAAATGCAAAATAAACAAACCAGTGCTGTCTGAGATGCCCAAACCGAAAATACCGTATTTCTTCTAATAAGTGAGCATGCCCGTTTATTAGAGACTGCCCGACTATTGGACACTGCCCGTTTATTTTCCAATCACCTCAATAAGCCACCCGGGTGGCTTACGAAAGCACACACTGCAAAAGTTTTTTACGGTGCGTAAATTTAAGTTTAGTTTTCAAAAAAAACATCAGAATGTTTTGTGAAGGTTCAATTCCGCTTACAATTCCAACATTTGAAAAAGCTAAAAAAAGTTAACTGTTTTTTGCAAGGTCTCGGAAGGTAGTAGAAGAGTGGCACACCATGAAAGTTCGATCTGGCAGATGTTTACACTGGTCGATAGTCCAGCGCAAAAATAGCAGATTTGAAATTTTCATATCATACATACTACCCATTAGGAAACCCTACTTATTAACGTTTCGAATGTCTTGTTCATTTCCTGATATACAAGTACAAGCGGACTGGCGCCCTCTCAGGCGCCCGCATTTGGAAGGCAAAGTTCAGTGTAGCAAAATACTACAATACAAATCGGGCCGTAAACCCAAAAACCCAAATTTGGCGGCAATTTAAAGAAGTTTTTTGTTCACAAAAAGTTTTTCGCTCCAATTTTCCCATAAAACCCCCAACTTTCAAGTTCAACCATGAAAATTTCAAAAATTTTCACAGGAAAACCCTAATCTAAACGCAAAAGATCCTCCGCCTGCGAAAGGGCTTTCCAATGAGTACAAACTCGCCCATTAAAATATTTCACAGAAAAAAGATAAATTCCCCTCAAGGGGACCATTAATTAGCGTAACACACCCTCCCCGACCCAAATACTATACAAAGATTTTCCAAAAAGTCATGTTGAATCATCTGAAAGAATGCGTAAGCTAATCTTTTTTCAAGCCATGAAAAAATTTTTCATGGCTTGAAACAGTGCTCTAAGTGTGTATATTAAAGACTGCAGGAATAATTCAGGTAGTCTCATAGCAAACATCATTTAAAATCAGCAGCACTTGTGTTTGGGAATGTTTCTTATCAGTGAAATGATTCATTCACTTCTCCACTTGTCTAAATGCATTTAGGCAAATTTTATCAGCTAGTTAATAATAATACAAAGCACCACCCACAAACTAAGTCACTTGTTTTATTTGGTCGCAAAGTACTTCTCAGATAGCTTAACTACTGTCATCGATTTTCCTGTGAAAATCGATGAAGCGAGAGATTGTTTTGCAAACTTTGCAAAAACGTTACTATTTTTGTATTGAGCAATAACATTCCATGTAAAACACTTGCTTCGGGCTAAGGTATAGGTTCTCAAAATAGAGGAGCGTTTTGTTAAGGGAAAATAACGAGAGAAAATACGGTATATAAAACCAAACAAAATTTAAATCAAGTGTTAACTACGGTTGAGCCCCGATAAACCGCCACCCCCACTAGACCACCACATTTGGCAAAATTCGGCTGGCAAGCAAAGAAGCAAGGGAAATTTTACCCTCAATAAACCGCCACCCAATAAACCGCCACCTCTAGCCGGGTCTGTTCAATGAAATTATTCCTAATAAAACGCCACCTAACATATTTTGCAACATTTTTTGAATTTGCGTCAACCTTTTTCTTTTCTGATGCCAATTATGACGCCTTTTATGGAAATCCGGTTGTTTAATCGATAATTGAATGTTGGGTTCTGTTTAAATTAATAGTTATCACTGGTAAACTGTACTGATAGATAGATTCCGATAAAATAATGACCCCAATGAACCGCCACCCCCGATAAACCGCCAACAAACCGGCGTCCCCAGGCAGTGTTGTTAATGAAAAATTTTGTCCTGAAGGCTTCACCTTCATTCCTTCACTCGATAATTTTAGGGGTGAAGCCTTCACCTTCATTACAAATTTCTCCTTTATTGGTTTCTTCATTAAAAATGGACTCCTTCATTATATCTTCATGCTAAATTGATTCCAACAAACCAGTCAATCGAATCAAAGTGTGAAGGCTTCACCCTCGCTTCAATACAAAAATGAGCCCCTATGAAGCCTTCACTTTCATTCCTTCACCCAAAAATTTTGTCCTGAAGGCTTCATCTTCATTCCTTCACATGAAAATTTTTTATACCCCATCTTCAGAAGGGCCTTCACCTTCATTGAAGATCTTCATTGAAGGCGTAACAACCCTGTCGCCAGCGGTTTATCGGGACTTCATTTTGTACTAACTGTATATTTACAGTTAACTGTGCCAATTATAATTCATGGTCAACTAAAGTAAATCTAATAATGTTTATTGACGACATTTCAACATTTAATCTAAATCTAAGCTCCCGTGAAATATCTAACAAGGTTTCAGAATAACAAACTAAAATCTAAAAAGGGGAAACGGTAGAGCTCGTGGGAGTTAGAAAACCGCAATAAATAGATTTACAAAATATTGTTTCATGGCTGGGATACAGGTCCTCAAAGTTGAAGGGGTCCATTCATTAGAGAGAGTCCTTATCCTTTTATAATAACAAAATACGGTATGTATTTTGAATGTCATTTCAGATACACTTTTTGTTGACAATCGGTGTTGCGATGTCAACATAAACTGTACTCAAACTTGTGCATAGTTGAAAGTTTTATTAGAAATATCTAAATCGAAGTTATTATAATTATTATAATAAATTAATTATAATTTTCGAGTGTCTTGTTTACTGCGGTGCTTAAACTTTCAGACAAACTTTTTGGAAAAAAATCGCAATTCTGATATTGATGTTTCTGCACAATTCTGCACAAAATCGCACATCGCGACACTGGACTGTCAACAAAATATTTGGAAAGATTGTTTATTAGAAATAATTTCAAATGTATCGAGAACACAATAGAAAACAAAAGTAAAAATTATAACAAAGGCTAAACTAACAAATCACATTTCGAATAGTGATAGCAATCGCCCAAACACCAAAGCTCTTCAGATCACCTTATTAAAGTAGGACTTTCCCCCACGAAAAGGGGGCCACACCCAGATCTTATCTGCAGAAAGAAGAAGAGCAGGATGACCTGCATTGTTAGGCTGGCGCCCCGACTTAGTTGAAATTTCGGAAAGTCTGGAGGATGGGAACAATCTTCTAGACATCTTCCTATTAGACAGGAAGTGTTTGATCTTTTAGGTATAAGAGGGATTCAACGTCATATATTCTCTCTTTGCTTGCTTCCGCTGTCTAGGTCGGAGAATTGTGTGGAAGAAAAAGAGGGATTTAATGACTATGCGAGCGCCCTAGGATATTGCTCACTGGAAAATTAGGGCTACAGATCAAACGCTGGAACCATTATTTAGTGAGAAAGAACTAGACAGTCTGCTCAGTGTACTTTTCCAGTTGCAAGCAAAAAAGATATAACGGAAAACAGCAGAGATAACAAGTTTCATTCAATCTTTGTTGTCTACTGGGAAAGTGTAGAGATTTTGCATTGAGGTAATAAAAAACAGATTTGAAAATTGCTAAAAGTTATAAACTTAAAATGTATACAGTTATTTTGTCAATTATTTGTGTAACTAGTTAATCATCTTAGCTAAAAATGACTACACTTAGGGGAAATTGACAAAGATTTCATAAATCTACAACAAAATCGGCCAACTATAAATAAGATTTAACTTCTTTAAAGAAGGTGTCACATTTGGAAAAGGTTTTTAAAAATCGAGTGGAAATTATGGTCACCTCACAATATCAAACAATATCACCAAATTTTACTTAGGAAAATTTTCTCCGTAATACAGGGCTCCCATACGTCCTTTTTTTTAATTTGTCTTTTTTTGGTACCCCAAATCTTTTTTATTTCGAAGTTTCACGTCAAATTATTTTTTTGCTTCAAAATGGAAATAAACACTGAATAAAAATAACCCTTTTTCTTCAAAAATCGTCAAAATGTCCTTTTTACCCAAATGTCGTTATTTTGAAAAAAAGAATAACGTATTCTCTCTAATAGAAGCGCACCCCTAGGCATTTTATCTACACCGTTTTTGAGAAAAATTCAATAAAATTAGGTTAAATTGGCGCTCTTCGATTTTTTAATATAATATACAGTCAAATTGGTTAACTGTAAATATACAGTTATACAGTCACAAGTGGAGATACAATTCGGCGGCGGAAAGAATAGCGGCAATTCAAAAAGGGCCTTCTGCTGTGCAAACCCATAATTCTGACAGCAGATTCGTGTCCAGCATGGTCGCTTTGCTTATAAAAATGCGGATTAGTCTCAGATTTCACTCATGTTTTGATTTCTACTCGAGACAACAAACATTTAAAGTCAAAAAAAAGTTTGAAATTTTTTTCCGAAAAGAGATTTTAATTTGTTGTCTCTAGTGGAAATTAAAATATGAGTGAAATCTGAGACTAAAGAGCATTCATTTATAAGCAAAGCGACCATGCTGGTCACGAATCTGGTGTCAGAAATTCGAATTTGCAAGACCAACAAACATTAAAGGACCTTTAAAAATTCCGCCGTTTTTTCCACCGCTATTCTTTATGCCGTCGAATCGTATCCCCACCCAGTTACACACTTATAAATATACATTTTATTAGGTTTGTTGTAAGCCACCTGTAACAATATAAAAAAAGATTTGCAGTACATGTAAATACTGTTTGCCATAGAACTCTGTTTTCAAGAACTTTAGTTTAGAACTCTGGTTAAACGGTTTCAAAAAAAATTGTATAGTTTATTGCGAAATGTGTAGCAGAAAACACAAATTGGATTTGTAGTTAATAAGAGAGTAGAGGGTGGGAAATTACCGCCGATTCGCCTAAGATCTTGTAGCAGACTCGCCTACTAATTCTCTGCTGAAGATATTAATTCATATCTGGCACACCTGCTGCTGTTGGTTGCAGAATAATATGTGGCAAAATAATGTTCTCAATAATAACAATTAATTTAATCTTGACTAGGCATAAGTAAAAATTATCCGGAGCATAACAAGTAAAGCTAAAGTTTAGTGTGTGTGAAATAATACGATAATATGAAAAATGACAGTTCCTCATTTGTTGTAAATATACACTTTACTTACACTTTGTATCTCTTAACGACAAACAGTTAACTGAAAATCTATATTTCATCTATGAATTTAGAAATTCAGATTTTAGTGGAAGAAACTTTTTAAAAAATTACACAAATCTTGTATTTTAGATGGAAATAAATTCAGCATATTACGCACGACCATTTTTATATTTCATACATAGTTTTATGTACAAAAGTGAAGTTGACTTATTTACTAACTGGTGACCATAAAGTTCGGAGCGGACTTTTGAACTAATTTTTAGCAATAAAATTTATTCCCCGAAAATATTCCAAACATATGGTTTTGTAGGCCTTTCCTTCCTCTTTCGATTGGTATATTCACTTTTACTTTGTAAAGAAATTTTGTTTCAAATTTTGGACAAAGAATGAAGGGAAGGAAAAATAATTTATGCAGTGCATATCTTGTGTTGATTTTCGGCATGACCATGCTCTTTTCTGCTTGATTCGGTTTAAGAATTTATTTCCAAAAAAAAATCCAAATATATGATCGTGTAGCATTTTTATTCCTCTACCAAACGATATATAAAATTATTTTTTATTCATGAAAAAGACCTCCATTTGCCTCAATGCATTTTCGGAGTCGTTTCGGGAAGGCATCAATGGCGTTCTGGATCATTTCTTGATCATTTCTGGATCATTTTCACTTCTGTGGATGTGGCCTGCCTCGTGATCGTTGCAGTAGCAGATTCTATCGGCAATTAGCTGAATATTATTCTCTGTTCTGGCTGTCGCAGGGCGCCCGCTCCTTGCCCTATCTTCGTTGCTGCCGGTCTCGTCAAATCGCTTGATGGCTTTGCTCACGGTTTGGTGCGGCACGTTGAGAAGTCTGGATATCTCCATTACAGCATGGCCCTTCTGGTAAAGCCGCACAATCCCTGCCCGCAAATCACTCATGTTCAATAGACAAAATAAACGAATTGAAAATCAAAACCTTTGAAGATTAAAGTGAAAATAAAGTTTAAGTAGTGGAACAAATGCCCTGCATAAATTATTTTTCCTTCCCTTCATTCTTTGTCCAAAATTTGAAACAAAATTTCTTCACAAAGTAAAAGTGAATATACCAATCGAAAGAGGAAGGAAAGGCCTACAAAACCCTATGTTTGGAATATTTTTGGGGAATAAATTTTATTGCTAAAAATTAGTTCAAAAGTCCGCTCCGAACTTTATGGTCACCAGTTAGAATACTGAAAACAACAAATTAAAAACTATACAAAATGATTAATGTCACAAAGGTGAACTGTAGATTTTCAAGTCAACTACCATATATCTACCTTGTACATTCAAACTTCCCTAACACGTACACCTTTTTTTGATTTGGTTGGAGTAACAAAAAGGTATCGTTTTGTTAAAAATTCAATGAAAATTTAAAATCTGCTAAAAAAATTAAAAAAATAAGCGCTAGTATAAAATACCCCCAAATCAGACCTTCTAAAAATCGTTGAAACTACCCTTTGAAACAACAAGTTTAGGCTTAGGGGTAGGCCAGCGTATGGAAGTTGTGACTAATAAGTGTTTTACGCACTTTTTCTGGGGTCTGGAACATGTATTTGGGTGCTCTTTACTTAAGTGTTAGAAGGCATAAGTTTTGACGTGGGGGGGGATTCTATACTAGGGTCAAAAAATGTTTTTTTTTCTTAAAAAATCATGGCCTCTGTAAGATAGCTCACTTTTTTGAGCTATCATTCGCCCTTACTGCGATACACACTGTCAATTTTAAAATTTTGACAACAGACTCGTGTTAAGCTTGGTCGATTTACTTATAAAACTGCTCTTGAAATAAATAGCTTACTGTCAAATTTCAAATTCCTTCGGAGACAAAAATTATTCAAATATAACTTTTTTTAGAAGTTCAAATGTTTTTGTCTCAAAAAAAATTGAGATCCGGCAGCAAGATTTTTATTTTAAGAGCAGTTTTATGAGTAAATCAACCATGCTGATCAGTTATAAATTTTAATGACATTTGGACAAATAACCAGTCAAAAGATAGCTCTGCATTTCTTTTTCAAGATGTACACCGTAGCGGCATGCCGCTCTATATCAGACTTAAAAAATATATAAAAGACTTTTTTTGCATTTTCGTGCGAAGACAAAAAATTAAAAACTACCAATGTTCAAAGGGTCCCAGCGAGACTTTTTTGTCGAAAATTTTTCAAACCAAAAACACCATCGCTTTCAGCTTGAAATTGTGCATCAAGAAAATTAAAAGTCACGCACGAGGATCGGAGTGTTAATATGTTAATTGTTAGTTTATAAGTTAATAGAAGACAGTATATGCAAAGCCTAGTCATACCTCTTTTCGTCTGCAACTCATTTATTTGTCGTATCAGTACAGCAACTAAAAAGGTGCTGAAGAAATCCGGGAAACTCAGGTCACTCAGGTCTTTAATACGATCGTTTAATTAACTCCTAGTGTATCAAGGGCTTGAAAGACAAAGATGCTGAACGGAGATCAGTTATGACGGACTGCATACGGGAACTCTCATGTTTAGTTCATCCGAACTTAAAATGTACAATTAATTGATTAAAATGTTTAGTCAAAAATTAGAGCTCTTTATTCATTCATCTTGTGCACGTAACTTACAGATAACAACAGATGGATACAACAATTAAAAAAACATAGAAATTTGCACCAATAAGTTTGTACAATAAACGGCTAAAATGACTTTTATGTAGGTGGGCCGAAATCGGGTTTATCGACTTCTAGCGCTGTTTTATACGCTAAAAACGATAGAAAACGTGTTTTTAAGATTGCGAAAGACATTTTCCAAACAAAAAAATTTCGACTAAAAATCGATCGTTAGGAGCATAAACCCACATGCTGGCGAAAGGGGGGAGCCCCGAAGGGGCGAGGGCCGAGCTACACGAGACAGCCCATCCTAGAGATCAATCCCAGCATATGTGCTCATCCATTCCCACGACTTTTTATACAAGCCTACATGTGGGTTTTCATATGACATGACGTTTGTTGTTTTCAGGTTAACCATGAATAAACCGTGAATAAATGTTTTTGCTAAAAAAAGCGTTTTAGACGACTGAAACTAGAGAAAAATTAAATATACCGTATTTTCTGCAATTAACGTACCCCCTTTCCCGAGGGTCATTTAAAAATTGACACTAATTAACAAACTTGCCCTGTAATTAACTTACCTTTTATGAAAATTGTCGAAAACCTCAAAATTATCTTCCTAGTTTTGCTCAAAAACTAATCTCTGAGATGGAGCGAAGTCGTTCAACTGAAGAGTTGCCCAGTGAGTATTCGGATGAAGAATCGGCTCCAGCATCGAAGAAGAAGAAGCGATGCTATACAACAGAATTCAAACTTCAAGTCATTACTGCTGCTAAAGGTAGTTCAATCTATGGAACAAGCAACACGTGTCGAGTTGACAAAAAACGAATTCGCGAGTGGGTTGAAAACGAGAAGAACCTTCAGAATCTCATGTAAGTGACATAACATTGAAAGTCAAGGGGAGCCGAGGCTGTTTAGAGAATTTTTTGCACCGTCACAATTTCCGCCTTCGAGTTCTCACGACTGTGTGCCAGAAACCTCCTCAAGAGTATGCGCAAAAAATCGCTGACTTTGTGGTTTACCTGTCATGCCTCAGGAAGAAGAATAGGTCTCTTTTTGCATACCTAAATTAGTAGTTGATAAAAATATTTCCAGTTATCCCAACATTATTGCAGCGGATGAAACTGCAGTGTGGCTTGATCTTAGCGGTGGCAAGTGTGTGGATGAGTGCGGAGCAAAAGAGGTAAGACTTAACAAGAAGCTTCCTGTTTTAACTTTAACAAATAAAGGTATCGAACAACTTCAACACTCTTCAACAACCAACAACATCTATGCTAACCAATGAGTGACCCGGTTGATAATTTTTGTTAAATTGCATGTTACTAGATTGATGGAAATAAAGTACTTCTGGAGCTAAATCAAAAATAGTAAATATGAAGTTTCGGTACTCCCTGAGTTCTGAGCTTGATCAACCTTGGAGTCAATTGAATAATAAACGCCGCCACCCCCTGTAATTAACGCCCCCCTCTAATCAACAACCACACGCCCCCCCCCCCAGAGGTCGATCGGAAAATAAACACCGCGGGGCGTTAATTACAGGAAATACGGTAAACAGTATTTCTGACATGGGCGGTCGATTTTTTCGATTCTCGGAAAAATGCCAAAAATGTCTTTCGCAATCTTAAAAACACCTTTTCTATCATTTTTACCGTCTAAAGCAGCGCTAGAAGTCGATGAAACCCGATTTTGGCTCACCTACATAAAAGTCCTTCCTGCCCAATAAACATCATTTTTGACAGTAGATAATATTTCGAAAAGCTTTTCTGAAGCGAATATCAAAAAGTGTGTATACAAGTGGATTCATTGAAGAATTGAGGCTAAAATTTTGATTTGAAAAATTAAGTTTCTGAAAAATGTTAAAGCCTATTCGATCTTTTAAGGAGTTAGGTTCTTTTTTAATTATTGTTCTCAATCAGTCTCCAAGATTTTCAAATTTTTCTACTACAGCTTTTTAAGAACTTTCTTAATAAACAAAAATTAAGACTCGAAATAAACCTGCCATACTTTCTCTCATAAAGCTCTCACCCAGAATTGACAAAACACATAGGTAGTCCTTCAAAATCTAGAGAGAGCATATAAAAGCAAGGACCTCATTAGAAAAATACAGTGATTGTAAACGTTTTTGCTAGCCGGTAAATTGTAAACTAGGTAATGATTTTCGGTGAAAATTTTATTTTTGCCTTTTTTCGCTAAAAATATATAAACTTACTAGCCGAGCCAAGTGCTCAAAAACATAGGCAGAAAATGTACACAGTTTTCTCCCTCCATCAACATGCATATTGCGTTGGTTAGGTGGAGTGTGAAAAAGGGTACCCAGCACACCAAAAATACACCTAAACTATTATTTTTCAATGCATCTTAAGCATTTAACAAAAATTTACCCAAAACCACAGCCAAAGTTACTGTAGCTTTGTGTTCTCGTTTCATTTGCTTGGAAGCTTTTTTGATCAGTTGTCGAGAAGGTCTGTGTGTTTGGCGACCCACCCTGCTACCATGATTTGCTTTTAGGATGATTGATTGACCAAGACTGGTTGTTACCCGTTTCCATACTTCGTCACACTGTTTGAATGCTTTTTGCCAACTATCTGTTCTCCTTTTTTCTTTATTATTGTTATTGGTGTCTCTGGACATTCCTGCACATGGCTGACTTATTGCTGGAGTCAGTTCAGGCTGACTTCTTGTGCTTCTCCTCGGTTGATGGCGGGGAGATCTAAAGAGAATTCAGTTTACCGTAAAACTTCTAGTAGAAGAGCATGTTTTTCAGTTTACGACCGCTCTTGACCGCTGATCGAGCATGATTTTTTATTAGAAGTTTCACGTTATAATCCGTATTCGGTATTCAACTATTTTTTGACAATTGTGCTGTTAACTTTAAATTTATAGTTAGTCTCGTTAACTATAAATTCACAGTCATTCTATTTACAGTATTTGTTCTAGCAATTTAATTCCACCCCATAATTACACCCCTATGTATCACTCATAATTCTGCTCCCTAATAATTTCGCAACTACTGTCTAGTTTTTAAAATTTTTTGAAGCACGATGTCAGACGGCTGTCTGCAAATAAAACACATTCCAAGTTGGTGTTCTTTGTTTCAGACAATTATCAACTATAGTTTTAATTAGAGCAGTCAAAGATGGCTACGGAGCCAAAGAATCGTTACCTATCGCCCACAATAGTCGTGCCACCTGGTGTTGTACTGCTCTCATTGCTTCTTTTCGATGATTGATTCCATTCTTAAGCCACACAATCAATATTAGTAAAAATTCTTAGTGCGCATACCTGCTATCCAATGATCAATTTTTTGGCAACAACAGAAACATCCTAATCCTTTCCAGTTAAAATTTTGTAGAGTTTCCGTAGAGCTGAGCTTGTGATTATTGGCCGTTGGAGTGATAATGGTGGGGTTGTTAGTGCTCTCATCTGCTTCCCCCATACTTGTGCTGTTACAGAAGCTTGGAGAAGGCGGTTCATGATGGTTGTCAATAGCTCTAGAGACTAGTGGAGAGGGGTGGATAGGGAGAGAAAGTTGGTGGTTTACTACAGCTCTGAGGTTCCCGTTGCTGATCGACATGCGAATAAGAGTTTTACGATTTTTAGTAGAGGCAGAGGTGCGTTTAAGAAGAGTGCTGGACGGTGAGGGCTTTCTATCATAAGATAGGGGGGTTGGAGGGTGCATGATTTTGCCATTGGGAATAATAGAAGAATGGTGGTTTGGAGAAGTCCCTTCCTCTTCGAAATTTTTTACATCTTCTGAATTTAGTTGAGTAACAGGCAAAGAAATAAGTGAAGGAGCTGCTGCGAAGTTAAGTGACTTCAAGCCTCTAACTTTATGGTGTTTGATGCTTATCTCCTGTGCACAGCAATATGAAGAGTGCCTTTGGATCCTAGCTGTTATGATTTGGTCATCCACCCTACAACTGCTCTCCAAAACTGCAACACTTCCACCCATAACTTCAGAAGGCGAGTTGGATCTATTACTAATACTGTCGATGAATGGAAAAGAACCGAAGATATTTTCTCCAAATGATACCTGAAATATAAATGATTGTGTCACATAATTGCGTTACATAATATCTAGTTTTATTGAAAAAATCACAAGAGAATAATTTGGCTTAAGGGTGGCTGCTGGGTATTCGGCTTTGTTTTTCGATATTTTGAACAGTTAATTTAGTTAACTAAAGATTCACAGTTAATTTGGCTTACTATAAAATTATACTACAATTTACTATCCTTTGGGTCTGCGTCGTTTTTCGTCCAACTATGAAAGCACTATTAATTGTTTGCTTCAATTTAAGTTTACAATGTGAACCCATTGTAAACTCATACTTAACCAGTTAAACGACGTATTTACAGCTTACCAAAACAACTGGGAAATTTCCAGTGCAATCCATTATGGACTAGGTTAACTGTATTTACAAATGAATCGCGGCTATTTTTCTATCAAATACTAAAGTAACTGGAATCCAAATATATGTGTTACCCATTTTTTAGTTGGTACAGGACTGGAAGCCAAATTTAGTCCTTCTTCAATAGCTTTTTCCACCATCTGGGATATATTTTCAATCACTCTAGGATTAGGCTCAGAGTCTTCTTCTTTGCAATCATTTAAATCGCAGTTAGGGTCGTCCTCAGGCTTAGACTTTTGCACTTGTGTTGCTGATAAGTTATTGCTTGACACTTTAGGGCTTTTTTCATTCAAGAATGGAGATCTGCTAAGTGGGACAGTGTTGCTACGCTTTAGGAAACCTTGTTGGCGTTGTTGCAAAGATGAAAAGCTGAGCCTTGACAAACTGGAGCCAAGCAGCGTAGTTGGGGGTGGTAGAGCATTGATTGAATTGAAAACTCCTCCATTCATTCGGCTTCCATACAGATCTTCTGAGAGGGAAGGACTGGCAGTGGGAAAAGAGGAGGTCTGAAACTGTAAGGTAAATACAGTCGAGCCTGGATATAGTGACAGATCGCCCCTATTGTGGAACCCTCCCATTTTCGCCTTGGTTCTCCCTGTTGTTTTAGTTATATTAAGTATTACGATTTGTGCTAAATCATAATGATAATTTTACTCCAAATCATTCCTTCCTCACAAGAAGTTGTGATCTAAATTTAGGTCATATTTCAGCACTTAAAGAACCATGATCACGCGTTCTAAATTGCCCCCTGCCAATTCAAACTTTTTGCCTACTCATTCAACTTCTGTATGGATTTTTCAACTCGGTTTCTAACAAAACAAGGCCTAGAATTTAATTTTAGGAATTTTAATTTTAGAAACCAAGGCACTTGTTGGGTTGGAGTTCCCACCCTAATTTTTTTCCAACCTTCTCGAAACACAGATTTTTTATTTATTTTTCATTCACAAACATACATCTCTGATATTTGACACCGCGAGTGAAAAAATATGTCTGGACCATTGAATTTTGTTCCCCACACAAAATCAGACACGTATGAAATAAACGGAGTTCTGGCTGTTCCGAATTCATTCTTATGTCGAACCTCATATTTCTGCCAGACTGACTCAATTGCTTGTGCATGAGCACCTGTTACCGCATCGACGAAATTCTCTGAATGATTGACTGTCACATATGTTGATACTCTTCGTGAACCAGACAGACGGGGAACGAGAAATTTAGGGTGGGAGCCCCAACCCAACAAGCGCCGAAACCAAGTTAAAAACCCCGTACACAAGTTCAATGATCATAAAAAATTTTTTTAATTGGCGGGGGAAATCGTTGTCGTAAAAGGCAATGGTCCTTTTAACTCTTTTTAAAATTTTGTTTTCTATTCGAAATTCTTGAGAAAATTTTAGCTACTTAGGAGAGTCAGGAAATAAATATCTCATAAATAGGTACTTTTTTAAAACAAGTTTCAAAAAGAAATTAATTTTTTGGTTTTTTGACAAATTCCTTATTTTTCAAAAGAAAAGCGTTTTCATTTCAACGTTATGGAGTTTTTCCTTGTAACAAATTGTGTAATTTTCCACTCATTTCGCTTTTCCATTATGATGCATTCACATTTGCCGATCATTTTCTTTACAAACAAACAATTGCCTTTTCCAGCGTCTATTCCAAGAAAAGCGGTGCCAGAAATTAAGCAATAGGATCGACCGAAAATAATTGAATCCAGCCCAGCTGCCTGCTTATTTATGCCGACAACGAAAATGTAAGCAAGCAAAGTCAAACTGGATGTCAGCATCATAAAAACACAATTCTAATTGAATTTTTTGGTGCTTTTCCAACATCCAAAGACATATAGTGAAACAAATAAATGGGCTCAAAACGCCTGTGTTTTTCGGCCAAATATAATAGCCACCAAATACCTGTAAGCTAAGTTCAATGAGCATTTGGTCAGCACGTGTTTTGAAGTGATTTCCTACCTAAAAATATTTTTTTGCCTTTTTCTTCAAGGTTTTTAAAGTTACTTGTCTAGCCATTTTGGCTCCAGTAAGCAAAGCACTACTTATTTTTTCGTTTTCCAGTCGGGCAGTAGCCAGATTGTTTGCATGGCAGGATTTTCGGGACTTTCTAAGATTTCGTAGTGATCTGGCCTTTTCTCTTTGTTTAAGCCTCCGGAATATGACTGTGTAGAGCAGAATCATGATGGCACAAGGGGCAAAGAAGGAAAGTAGCGAAGAGAATATGATAAAGTAGGCATTATTGAACTCGCAGATGAGCTGAAAATATTTGTTCAAAAAGCCGATAAAACAATTTTTCTAATGTAAAAAATACAAACTTCTCTACTGTCGTCAATAGCCTTGTTGTTAGCACCAAAGAAAACAGGCAGTCCTACGGTTATGGAGATTCCCCACACAAGGCAAATGGACAATACAGCACGGGCATTATTAGTTCCGTATTGGGTGTAAGCAAGTGGGTGACTGATAGCCATGTATCTAAAAAAAGATTCAGGCCATGCTCAAATTCGACCGGTAGTAAACCAATGTGAAAAGCCAACCTATCTAGGGTGATGGAGAATAAATTAAGAATGGAAGCGGTAGAGCAAGCCACATCCACTCCAATGAATAAATTGCATAGAGTTGGACCTAGGTCCCACACAAAAGAGTTCCACTTAACATAAAATTTTATGTTGTAATTTTTATGTAGGTTAGTGTTACCTCAAAATATATGGCAAACGACATCACACAAGTAGCTACCTACAAACTTAATAAATTAAAAAATTGAATGGTTTTATTTACGTACAGGGCGAAAATCGGGCACACGGGGTCTTAAAAAGGGCATAATAAAAAAATTCTAACCAAAAAGTCGGATACAGCCAGAGAAACAATCAGAAAATTAGTGGCAGTTTGCAGAGAGCGCTAAAATTAATTTAACTTAATTTTTTTTAATAAAGCACAAATGATTTACCTCTACTAACTCCCCTTCCCAAAAGTGGGACTTTTGAATTTTATGGCATTGCCTATCGACCCACTTTTTTAAATAGACTCTTGAGCATGTAACAAACCAAAATGTAGCCCAGATTCCCAGCTACATTTTGGTATGTTACATGTTCAAGAGTCTATTTAAAAAAGTGGGTCGATAGGCAATGCCATAAAATTCAAAAGTCCCACTTTTGGGGAGGGGAGTTAGTAGAGGAAATACGGTAATAGTTTACCTCTCTGTACACAGCAAGGATAACCTAATATTTTAAGTTAAAATTGGTGCTTCATAATATTGATACATCAAAACAATTACCAAAACGTTTCCAAACACAGTAAGTAGTGGCACAAAACACAAAATCAGGGCATAAGGCTTTGGTGATTGTTGTTGAGCCTTTGCAACCACTACAGAAGAAAGGGTTAAATTAGGAAAGGCAGTTGTAGTTAATGAGTCAGCTCTAATGTCGTAAAGGCCCTGTCCCACCTACACAGACACTTTATACATTATACGTTCAGTGATATGTCTTAAAATTTGAACCTACCACAAGCTCAGCAGGGCCAAGCAGCAGCAGCAGCAAAAAAGGTAATAGGGTCTCCAAGAGAAGAAGACTCAACTGCATGAAACCAAGAAATTAACAGCACAATCAGCCCATTGGGCTTAAGTTTTAAATATTCTAGCTGTTTGCGGTGGGATGTCGCTTGTTGATTTACAGATTACCTGCAGCAATTATAAGTTATTTGATTACATTGTAAATTTATTAATGCTTTACTAAACAAAAATAAGATTTTTAGTCTACTACAAAAGTTTTTAGATGCCCTTACGGGGCAAAAAGTTGCACATTTTCGACGATGCAATAACGATAATATTTAGCTTTGTACAATATTAAAAAAGCGGTAAAATAAAAGATTATTTTACCGGCCAAATTTAATTTATTCAAAAACTAGTTGTTTTGTTTGACTAGTTTACTTGAAACTAGTTACCATTCGTTACTACCGTATTTCCTCTAATAAGAGCCCATGGGCGCTTATTTTTCAAACACCCAAAAATCTGAAAATTTTGGAGTCGATCTCAAGATTTTTGAATGAAATTTCAAAATGTAAAAAGCGGAATCGGTAGAACTCGTGGGAGTTAAAAAATGCATTAAACAGCTTTGCGAAATATTTTTTCTTGGCTGAGATATAGGTCTCCAAAGTTGGGGGTGGGCGCTTATTAGAGGAAATACGGTATCTGTTATTCAAACAAATATGTTAAAAATAAGTTAACTATGCATTTACAGTTAACCAAATAAACTGTGTATTAATAGTTAACTAAATTAACTGTGAATTTATATTTAACCTAGTTAACTGTCGAATAGTGCCATCAAATATTCGACAACCCTACAAGTAACAGTAATTATGCTCGGTTAGCCAAATTTTTTATGGCTACTTAACTGTGAATCCATAGCTCAAATATGTATTTCACCTATTGTCAGTCATAAGTCTTTTACCAAAAACTTTTAACACCAACAAATTTCACTAGTAAATTTCCATTGCAAATGAGCAAAAGATGATGAGATAAAGTAATACACGCCACAACCGAAAATGCCCTAAGCCACACTTCTCTATTTTTTGAGGAGGTGGATGGGGTGGCAGCTGGGCGGTTTTTCTTGTCGCTCTTCTTATTTTTTCCTTTTCTTCTCACCAATTATATCAATTTGCAATGTATTATAAATTTCTTGTATCCAACGGACAATAAAATGGCAACTCACAGTTGGCTAACGCAAACACTAGTTTAATTAATATTGAAAAAATTAACTGGTTGTCGATGAGGAAGCTGAATATTAGTGAGCTGTGTAAGGCAAAAGTTGAAGTTGTGGTGTTCTTATTGAAAGTCCACTTTTTTAGAAGGAGGACTAGACTGCAGCTGGTTATTGTGTGGTTGCGGAGTAGGTTGTAAAATGGTAATGGCTTGCTCAACCACAGATGGCTTGTCTTGATAGCAGTCTGCGGTATGGCGAATCCTGCAAGACAAATAGTTTATTTATTTCCTATATAAATAAGAAAACAATTTTTGAGATTTTCTCTGAGTGCACTTTGACAGAAGAAAATCTCAGATTACTCGTTTTGCGCAGGTTATCCGGTTTAGGCTAAACTTCGTTATACCTTACAAGGGAAGTAGCCAAACTGATAATTTTAGAAAACATTGAGTTTTTGTTTTTTGTCTATTTCTACTATACTACCTGAGTTATGTCTAAATCTGCACTATGGGTCGATGTCATTATTGAAAGCGGGAGAACGCCTCGATCAAAAGTGCTGAAAAACCATGATATCATGGTTTTACTACAGTATAAAATCCTCGTTCTCTTCCTATCGCAAAATTTGATTTTCTTCAAGTGGCAATTACCCGTAAAATCGTGATTCTTGACCCCTGAATTGGCACAGGAACAATTGGTTTTTAAAAATTTAAAAAAGTTTTTTTTGGTTTTGCCTTGCTCCTAAGGCAAAAAATAAAAAAATTATTAAGAAAAAATCTTAGGGTGACCTTCACTAGCAGAGTGGTGCAGTTGGTGTGATTCAAGCCTAATTTTTAAATGTCGCAGATTCCACTCCCAGTGGAGCACATTTTTAATTTTTGAATATTTTTTCATTTTTTACTGGTTGTTTATTTAGGTGATCAAAGCATAAACAAACGAAAAAAACGAACGAGAAGTAATAACAAGAATTCACTTCACACTCCCGCACAAGATCTTCAAGAAAATAGATTTTTTTCAAACTTAAATAATATAGGGCATCAATATGTAACAAACTTAAACTAAACAAGCAGTGAACAACGAAAAATATTCAAAAACTAATAATGTGCTCTATTGGGGTCGAACCTGGCATGAACCACATCCACCGCCCCACTCTAGTAAATTGAGACAAAACTTGACCATATTCTACACAAAAAATATCTCATTTTCAAAGTCGATTTTCTCAATGTAGACAGATCGAGGGGGCGAGCGAGCCAACAATAGGGATGCCATGAGCTTTCCATTGGTATAAAAATTTTGTCTGAAGGTCACCTTGAGTTCGTGCCTTTCCCGTGTCAGGTATTTCTGTGTGCGAATCTCAGCCTCAAGCTTGCAAGCCCTGAGAGGTCCTAGAAGTAAAAGTTTTAAATAATTGTGCTAGAGTCAAAAAAAATTTAAAATTCCATTGTTTTTGTTCATTTTTCAAAAAGGGACGCTAAGCTCAAAAAGACAAATCTTTTTAAAAAAGACGTCTGAGAAACATGAATTAAAAATGCATATGTAGTTGACTAAAATAAGTAAAAATGTGTAGATAACTAGTTTCAATTCCAAATTTGTAGTTACAACAGACTACCGTATATCCTCTAATAGAAGTTCCGTGGTTTCTATTTTTGGATCGCCGTAAATCGGAAAAATTTCAGATCGATCCCTGGGCTCTATATATGTTCGCACCTCTCCCGAAAAAAAACTGCTTTGGTCCCCCCTGTGGTTTTTTTGTAATTTTACTCCACTGATCTTATTTGTGATCCATTTGCAGATAATTTTGCTAACAATATGTACTTCTCGCCGAACGAAAGATTTTTGTGGTCGTGCGAAGATGAAACCGAAAACATAATTTCTCCTGCTCTCATCACTCTGCGTTTCATTTTTGTTATGGACAGCATCAGTACGATCAAGTGGCTTGCTCACAATCGTCTTATCCATTATTCTCGGATTTTGTTGAAAATTAAAATTGTGGAAAAATTATTTAAAAAAAAGACAGGGGGGCCAAGGCAAATTTTTCAAAAAATACAAAAAAAACAACAGGGGGACCAAGGCAGTTTTTTTCGGGAGGGGTTCGAACACATATAGAGCCGATCTTTGGATTTTCAGATAAAAATTCAAAGCTCGCGGGAGTTAAGAGCTTTGCTTTGAGCTCTGCGCTGAGATACAGGCGAAGAAGTTGAAGAGGCGCTTATATTAGAGGAAATACAGTAACTGTAAGTTCATAGTTAACAAGATTAACTGTATAATTATAGTTAACTATGCTAAATTCAATTTATTCTTAAGCGTAACTAAAATGTGCAATACTAAAACATCAATAAGAAAACATCAAGACACTTTAGCATCAATAATTACTACTACTATCACAAATGTCCCTTAATTAGATGTTTTCGTTTTATTTACACCAGATACAACACGAAGAAACTTTGAGTCAAAAACAAGAAAACTGCGCCTTTTTGAGATTTCTTTGAGAACCAAAGTGTAGAATTAAATGTTGCTAATCACGAATGACTTTTCTCTGGGGCCAATCTGATCCCATTGCAGCCTCCAAATTGTAGTAGACATTTAAGTAGCTTCAAAAAGGAAATTAAAGTGTCAAGATGCTAGTGAAAAAGACAAGCTCACTTGCTGCCTTTACTCTTCAAAACATTGACCCAGCACCAAAATTAACTATGGCCAAAAAAGAGAGCAGCAACATCTTTTTAGCTAGGTAACGTCCTTTGACAAAAATATTCTTTTTCGCATCCAACTCTACTCGATTAAAATCGACGTCTGGCTGCCTTTGTTGTTGTTTTTGTGTATCCGGTAGAAAAATGTTTTATCACCCAGTTCTTGATGACTGGTGCTAACTTTGGGAAATTAAAAGCCAAATTTTTGGAAGGGAGAGGCCATCTGCTGGCTAGCTAACACGTAAGACTAAGCCTTTTTTCGTAATGACTGCTCATAAAATTGAAAACAAAGTCGTAAACTTTAATACATTTTTACTGACGATGTTTTTGCAAAAGATAAAAACAGAGGCAAAACCTTTCTTCTAGCACAACTTTTTATTCATTAGATTGTCGTGTACATGAAATTTTTGAGTCAGGTTGGGATCCAAAATGTTCGAGTCGGTTACCGGGAATCGGATTTGGGATTTCGATAAAAGAGGGCGGCCCTATTGACCTATCCGGGGCCATTTTTCCCTTTGGTCCCCCCTTTGGTTTTTTTTGAAAATTTTGATGTGAAATTTGTGAACATTGTGAACACAAATTGAGCCTAGGCCTAACCCTGGAGACATTTTGGAAATATTTCACATCAAAATTTTCAAAAAAAACCAAAGGGGGGACCAAAGGAAAAAAATGGCCCCGGATAGGTCAACAGTGCCAAGAGGGCTCTGAAAATAATAATAATAAAAAATAAAATAGACAAAAACGGAGGTCGACCCGTAAAATATCACGCATACCCAGAAACCATAAAAATGGGTAAAATTCATAAGTCTATCCCAACTTCTCAATAACTTTTCAGTTCCTCATCTTTTGGCGATCTCTGCCAGTAGCCCTCATGTCATCTTACACACTCACTAGTAGCATGTAAAATTAAGCAAAAAAGGAAATTTGTTTAACTATAAGAAGACACTCAAAGAAAGAAAAGAGAATTTTGTTGCAGATGTTCTCAGGCTTTCAATAACTACCTCAAATAGCCCAAATTTCGGTACTTATATTCCCCCATATCGGATTTTTTTCAAAAACAGGTTTTAACCATTTCTAAGCAATTCTTACACGCTAAAACCGATAAAAACGTTGTTTCCGACAACTTTCCATCAAAAAATTAGACATTTTAAGATTTTCTACCTGCCTGCCTTCGGCAGGCAACCTACTTCAACAGGAAGCCCTTTGGGGGTACATGGTCCGGGCCAAGGGATGGCCCTTTATATATCAAGAAATATATCAAGGAAATTTAACCAATAAAAATAAAGATACATGCGCTGTCTCAGATTTCTCAAATTTCCTTGATATATTTCTTGATATATAAAGTCAGCCATTGGACCATGTACCCCCAAAAGGGCTTCCTATTGAAGTAGGTTGCCTGCCGAAGGCAGGCAGGTAGAAAATCAAAAAGTCAAAATTTTTGATGGAAAGTGGTCGGAAACAACGTTTTTGTCGGTTTTAGCGTGTAAGAATTGCTTAGAAATGGTTAAAACCTGTTTTTGAAATAATTCCGATATGGGGGAACCGTATAAGTACCAAGAGCTGTTTGTTAAGTATACGAAGTATATGAATCTGGTGTCAGAATTTGGAGTTTGCAAGTATTTTACGTCAAACTATTTTTTTGAGAAATGTTTTTGGGCTTTTTTGCTTTTGCTAGAAAGTCGAAAAGTTTATTTTATAAGACTTTAAAGCAGTGTTATGTGCAATATTTTATGCTGATTCTAAATCTGAAGTCTGTTTTATAACTGCATGTCTCTGTGAAAATTTTCCTATGCTTTTCGTGAAGATGTAACTTCATAAAACGGTACACCAACGTGCCAAATTTTGCTTTGGTCCCCCCATTAATTTTTTTCAACTTTTTACGCACTTAGGCTTAGATTTAGGCTTAGGGTAGGCCAGTGCCCGTTAGGTTGGACTCAAACGTGAGGTTTAGGCGTATTTTTTAAACTTTCACAAAAAACTGTACTATTAGATACTATTAGAAAGCCCAGACAAAGGCTTTCTTACGAGTTTAAAAAATTTGCTGCTCTTAATCAAATTTTTAGCTCACCAGCCTAAAGAAAAAACCATACCTCAACTTGACGAGTTGTCACAAAATTGGGCTTTTTGAGAGCATGGCACTTATGTTCTTTGGTCCGATTTTGTGATTAAAACACAATTAAATTAAAAAACTGGATAAAAGTGCAAGGAATATATTTTAAAAATTCCGGATTTAGGGGACGGCTTCTATTAGAGGAAATACGGTATTCGTGCTCAGCAGGTTCAAAAACCCTCCTAGGAACTGTTACTAACCAGTTACATAACCATTTTACAGCTTTAGACCAGGGTTACGATTTGGGTTGATTGATGGTTCTATCGCAATTGTAAATGAAAATGGGAATAATTTTGGTATTGTGAAGACCCCTTACATTAATACTCAGAATTGTGAACGAGCCATAAGAATTTTTAGCTAATCCTCAACTTTAGAAATTCAAATTTTAAGGGAATAAAATAAAAGAGGAAAAAAATTCTAGAAAAATGTGCTTTGTATCGAAAAAAGCAATTATCATAAACAGTGGGCCTATAATTTAATATTTCAATTAGTTTTTTAATATAGTATTTGACGTGTGTCTGTAACTCTTATTGCAGAAGAACCTGTTTTAAAAAGCTTTGTTTTACTCTTTTGATTCTAAAACCATTTCTAAAACAAAATGTAAAATGGATTTTACATTTGGTGTAAAATCCATTTTGGGTCTATACGACAATCCGGTGCCAAAATATGCCTTGGTCCCTCCTGTTGTTTTTTTTTCGAGAAAATGCCAAATGCAAAAATTATTGTAAGAATAAAAAATTGAATTTCTCGAAAAAAACAACAGGGGGACCAAGACATATTTTGGCACCGGATTGTCGTATAGAACCATCCATGTTTTCAAAACTTTAAATACCATATCACTTCTAGTTAGACACGATCAACACCCCCTCCCTAATAAGCCAGCACCAGTGTTTTCAAATAAAGCATGCTCTTCTATCAAAAGTTTTACCAATGGGACTTGATACAAATGGTTTATAACTACTAGTTGTAAATGGAGACTAGAATTTACAAAAAAAAATATGAGTAATTTTCGTTGCTATAACGAGTAACATCAGTATTATAAGCAGTATAGTAGATAAATTAAATTGCGTCTATCTTTCAATAAAAAAACAATAGAAAAAACTGACAAAAATTCATCACTGTCACATAGGACTAATAAGCTTGTATTTGCCAAACTTCCGTAACTACCAAACTACCGTATAACCTCTATTAACGCCCCCCCTCCTACAGTTAATCATTTTCAAATTTGTTTTGCTTGTTCAACCCCAACATTGTTTATTTTTTAAAACAACTCATTTTGTAGATCTTTCCAAACCTTACACAATGAGTGGTCATACGTTTTAATAAAAAAAAATGTTGGGGTTAAAAAAGCAAAACAAATTTGAAAATGATTAACTGTAGGGGGGGGAGCGTTTAATAGAGGTTTCACGGTATGATCTTGATGCAAGCAACACTATATACCTAGGCAACAGTTAAAAGAACAGTGCAGCTAACATCACTAACGTCAGGAAGTAAATAATACTAGTCTGTCTACAGCAATATAAATACGCTCAAGGTGTTCTTTTCCGGAAGTAAACTTGATTTACCGATTCACAAACAGTTTTTACATTTCAACCGACAGTTTAAAATCAGGTTTGAATGATCAAAATTAACAAGATTTAAAAATTTACTATTGTAATTAATTTACTACTACTTTGATTTAATTAATTTAATTTTTTATGTATTTTTTTGTGAAAAGTCTTTTTTAAACAAAAAGTGCTATTTTAGGACTAATTGAATTGCGCACAACACTTGTTTGATGCGGAGAAGCATGCTCTATTACATTTTTTGAATTTTTGCGTATAATACTTGGGCTGCAGTACAGAATCCCTACGTGACCCAAAATCGCCCAAAATCATCTTTTATTGACGTTTTAGTACCTGATTCATGCTTAGAACATGTTTTTAGGCGGCGGCCGACACTGTTTCATAAAAAGGATTTTGACCAAAATTTGACTTTCTGCCTTGTGGGACCAAGGCTTACGTGGGACGTAAGCCAATCTCAAAGGGTGTCCAAATACCCTGAAGGAATTAAACCACCGTGTACAATGGTATACTACCCCGTTTTTGTCACTAAAGCTTGGCAAAAAGAGTGTCTATATGCTTTTTTGATCAAGAGTCTTGCTCGGAATTACTTCTCAGTTATGTGTGAGGCCCCAAAATAACTCCAACCCTTGAAACCACCTTCGGGGGCTTAGGGGCTTGGAGTTGAGATGCACACACGTGCCTGAGACATAAACCACTCGAAAGTGACTCTGGATGCATAAATGTTGTAACGTAAAAAGTGGGAAGCCAACCCACCAGGCTTTTTTTTGTGTAGAACCCATGGAAATAGTCGTAATTTAACCTATATGTAACATCTCCCCCTTTAAGTATGAATGTAGATTTTGATGGACTTATAGAAACCGTTCGCAGGGCTACTAGGAATCCAGAGCAGACATCCCACTAAGATGTATCTCCCATGTCAAAACCTCTTCTAGGTGTATGCAAATAACTGACATGGCCATGAAATTATGAAAAATCGGATCGAATTTTTTTCAGTGGAGTTGCCACCTACTTCCTCCGTTGTATTGTAATACAACCACTTATTAGAAACGTTGAATGGGAGGGTCCGAATGTATCGGGAGGAATTCGAAATATTAAATGTCCGGGACCCATGCGGGATCGAACTTTCGACTTCGCCAATTGTTGTAACGTAAAAAGTGGGAAGCCAACCCACTGGGCTACACGTGTAGAAAACATGGAAATAGTCGTAATTTAAAAGCATGCGCACCAGAGTTTCTTTATGCGGTAGGCTCCAGTTACAAAACTATGTTCGAATTTCACCTTTTTTAAAGGAATCCATGTACTCTTGCTTGCCTTGGGGGACCAAGGCAAAAAGTCGAATTTTGGTCAAAAAAAAATTTCATTAAACGCCACCTAAAAACACGTTTTAAGCACGAATCAGGTGCTTAAACGTTGGAGAAAGATGATTTTGAGAAATTTGGGTCACGTAGGGATTCTGTACTTTAGCTAATACTTGACTTAAAATACCTTGAGCTATTGAGGATAGTAGCAGTGGTGGGCGAACTATTGTTTCGCTTTACAAATGAAAACTGCTTTTTGCGTTGGTGTTGAAGTTGCTGCTGATTTATAAAGTCCACGTCCACCAAAATCAAAGAGTACTGAAAAAATTAACAATAAAGTTTTATAAAGTCTTCCTTCTCCAAAATCAAAGAGTACGCGTTTGCCGCCGTGGAATGTCGCCTGTAATTTATTTAATAATTTATATTTTGATCTATATAATCTGCTCTCTCCTGTTGTCGCCGAAAATCGTTATACAGTCAACCCTCGTTAATCCGCCACCCCGTTAATACGCCACCCTCGATAATCCGTCACCCTAGGCCCGGTCCCGGCCACGCTACAAGTAAATAAAGCTAAATCGCACCTCGATTATCCGCCACCTGGTTAATCCGCCACCCTCGATAATCCGTCACCCTAGGCCCGGTCGGCCACGCTACAAGTAAATAAAGCTAAATCGCACCTCGATTATCCGCCACCTGGTTAATCCGCCACCCTCGATAATCCGTCACCCTAGGCCCGGTCCCGGCCACGCTACAAGTAAATAAAGCTAAATCGCACCTCGATTATCCGCCACCTGGTTAATCCGCCACCCTCGATAATCCGTCACCCTAGGCCCGGTCCCGGCCACGCTACAAGTAAATAAAGCTAAATCGCACCTCGATTATCCGCCACCTGGTTAATCCGCCACCCTCGATAATTCGCCACTACATTTGAGGTCCCAACTAATAAACATTCCCTCGATAATCCGTCACTCCAGATTACGATATACCGTTTTTTGAAAAATTGTACATTAATAAAGCTTAAAAACGGTTTTGTCTTACTACGCAAATGTTCCCCATTTATGTACAGCTCGTCTAATCATAAAATCGGGTTATTTGAGTCCGATCGGGTCCAACAATTGTTTTCCCCGGAAAACTACACATCTCTTCACTCTGTTTATTTTTCCTACATAATTTTAGTTATCAAGCATCTGCCAGCATCTGATGTCTGATTTATGTGGTGGATTGCTCAATGGAAATGGTATATTTTTATAAAATTTTTGCTATCACTGCTCCTATTAATGTTTTGTTTTAGTTCTTTTGGAAAGGGAAACATCTATATTGTCGGACCTGCAAGGTGGACTACGCGTATTGACTAAAAACGGTAACACGGTAACCATTTATGATGCTTGCAAAGCTTTCGAGATTGTCCGTCGGTATGTCGAACACAATTTTTCCGATCCCTCGGTGCTTGCCATTTCTGACAAGTTAGACGATATTCTGTCTAAAGATCGAATGATGAAGAAGAAACAAACTACAATAACAGATTTCTTTTTGAAAATTTCTTGAATGACAGTGGATGTTATCGTTTCTTTATAAAAAATATTGTCACCATCATTTTCGCTGTAAAACTCTGCTATTTCGGTAAAACCTCGATAATCCGTCACAAGTTAAAATGTTTGGTCAGAAATCCTCGTTTATCCGCCCCCTCTATAATCCGCCACTCTCGTTTATCCGCCACCCCGAGGCCGGTCCCTAGGGGTGGCGGATTAACGAGAGTTGACTGTAGCCGAAACCGTTGCATCTTTAATTGATTGACATATAGTTTTTCTAATTAATTTCGTCGATCTTATCATTTACAAGGTTGTGAATGACCATGTCTGCAAATTTTACTATAAAAACCAAAGTTCTGAAAAATAATCCAGGATTCCAGAAGTTTTCAGAACTTTAGTTTTTTTAGTAAAATTTGCAAACATGGTCATTCACAACCTTATACGCAAATTGTAGGCCTTCTCTTTGGCATAAATTTGAGTATTAACTTGTAAATGATAAGATCGACGAAATTACTTAGAAAAACTGTATGTAGCAAACTAATTAATTAAAGATGCAACGGTTTTGGCTACAACGATTTTCGGCGACAACAGGAGAGAGCCATGAAAATGTAAATTTTAAAATATTATTTCATTTGAAAATAAAACTGCGATTGGGGTTTTGGGGCACATTAAAAAATACTCACCTGCGCTTGGGCCACAAACAGAAGTCGAGAGGAGAACAATTGACGGACTGAAAAAAATCACAGATTAAAAGAAATCTTAAACTTGTCAAACTTTGTTAAACTTAAATAAGTCTTTCGCAAAACATAAACAAAAAATCAGCTTAGGGTACCAAAGTAATTTTTTTTAAGAATTGTTTGACGATTAGCTGTCAAGAAAATTGAAAAATAGCCAAAAAAGCAATGTCAAAATATTTGTAAAAAAAGCCAAAAAATGTTATTTCAATCCATTTTTAGACTGACGCATCATTTTTTTTGAGTATGATATTGAAAATCCAAAAATAGCAACAAAATGTTAATAAAAATTTTAAAATTACAAGATAATACACTATAAGATGATTTTACTCTTTTTTAACATTTTTTTGTTTTTCAAGAGGCATAAAAAATATTTTAAATTACTTTTGGTTAGGGGTAAAGGAATTTTATAATAATTGGTAAGTGATGTTTAAGCGACTCCTAAGTGATTTTTTACACTAAAAACAATAATACACTTGTTTTATGGCACTTTTCAATACTTTTTCTTGATTTATCTTGGTCTCCTATGACAAAAAATAAATTTATTGATTTTTTATGTAGGAAAGTGTCAGAAAAAAACCTTTTTAACTCGTTTAAGCAGTTGTTTTAACATAATTTAAAAATTATTGTAAAATGCAACAAAATAAATAAATAGTCACCTGTAAGCCTGAACTGCTCTGACATAGAGCAGTAAATAAAAAACTGAATAGGCGAGGTGAGCACAATCAATATGTTTCTGCAAAAAAAAAATTTTATAAAAAGTTACTTCATCCAAACACCGAAATCTTTAGATTTTGAACATATTTTACATCAGACTTTTTTAATAAGCTAATAGAGATTCAGGGATACAAGTACATGTGTCAACCAGGAAGACTCTAATTTCAAAAAGGGGTTTCATATACAAGTTGAGTTTTGATATTAGATTAAAATATTACCCTATGTTGCCCTCTGTTTGCGAAAAAATGTGCCGTTTTGTGAAAATGTGCTTTTTATTAGACAGACATAAGTCTGCTCTCTTTTTTAAAATTTTCTAACATAAGCAGATGGCCCTGCGATTCTAGTTTCTAATGAGGTATCATTTATTGCAGCATCTGTTTAAAGTATAGCACAAGAAGGTAAAAGTATGAAGCAAATTAGTCCTCTGACTTGCTTTTTACTTTTACCTTTTTGTGCTATATTTTGCAGAAATGTTGCAACAAATGATACCTTGTTAGAAACTAGAATCGCAGGAATCGCTACCTGCTAGTATTAAATCAATACGTTCCTAAAAAGGAAAACAATACTTACAACAGTTATAACAAATATATAATCGGCTCTTTGATACAATCCTGAGTCGTATTCACTATAGTGATTGAAACGAGTCTTTTTAACAACTACAGGCTGGCCCAAAAAAACCTAAACTTTTTTATCCGAAATTTTTGGTATTTTATTTAGACATTATTCTTTAGATTTTCGATTCTTAGATGGCTTGCTAGAAAGCCAAGATTCAAGGCTACATGCTAGTGCAAAAACATTAAAAAAAAGAACAAAAATTTATAGAAAAATGTTAAAATAAAATTGACTGGTCATATTTAGACTTTTTCACACAGTTTTTAGACAGTTACAGCTAGGGTAGGACGCGGTCGGTTAACTGACCGAACGTGGTTTTTTGGGAAATTTTGGTACTGGAATTAATTAACCGACCGACTAAGCGGGTTCAAAAAAAGGTTCTTTATGGTTATCGGGAATACCCGATTCTTACGCATAAATTGTCTTGCCACGACTGAGAAAGACCTTATACACAGAGTAAATGTTTACGTATATCATTTTTTATTACAATTTATTATCTTATTATGTGCACAATACAGCTATTAAACAGGAAAAAGATTAACGCGGAATATTAGGGTATTCCCGATAACCATAAAGAACCCAAAAAAAAGCTGGTTACCGATAACCGGGCACATTAACCGTCGGTTATTCCAGTTTATGCACTAGATAGAATGACTCTTCAAAACATACAACCAATGGAAAATTTGTGATTTCTTTGACCAAAAATCATAATCTATATCATGATATGGAAATCTTTTTCAAAAAAATATCTTTTCACACCCAAAGCGTGTTTTCACCACATTTAGAGTAATTCAAGTCTCGTTTTGGGATTTACGGTATGATGGAATTTAGACGAAAAAACTAACCAACGAACCTCGAAGACATTTTTTATAGAAAATCTATCTGAATTTTTTATATATTATTGTAGAGCATCTGAGAATAAAGTGCTGTCCGTAACGCACCCCCCACCCCTTCACCCCAGTTAATAAAAAGTTTCTAAGAAAAGTTAAATACAGTGAAACCTCGATTTAACGATCCATCTGGGGTCCAGAAAAAAATGCTCGTTAAATCGAGGTTTTCTTATACAGTCAACCATCGATATAGCTGGCATTTAAATCGAGGGTTTCGTTAAATCGAGGTTTCGAGAAAATGAATGCTTTTTTAAATTTAGCTGTAGGTGAAAACACCCGTCAAAATCATTATATCTCCCATCAAATTCAAATTCTGCATTGTTACCGTATATTCTCTATTAAAGGCCCCCTTTCTAATAAAGGCCCATCTATATTAATGACCAAATTTCCAAAAAACTCAGGGTTAATCTTTTATTACACAATAAATTCAAACTAATTGTTCAACAAACAAAAAATATTTATCCTCATAAAATCTTCGAAATTTTCAACAAAACCACTATTTAAAAACTTACATCTTTGACTCCCACAGTATCGATGCATCTGTTGTCTGGACAATCAAACCACAAGGCCGTTTCATCCATGGTAAAGATTCGAGTAAACTTTACTTGCTTCCTTTTTTCCTCCTTCTTATTCTCCCTTTTTTCTCGCATCCATTCTGCTAGCTTCATATCAAGGTCGTGATTGCTCACAAGTCCCTTTCGTTTGGATTCTCTTGCCGTGTTGCTTCTGAAATTAAGGATAAAAACTCATCACAGCCAACAATAAAGACTCACAGTTGTTGCTTCAGCTCATATTCTCTCTTGATCCAGTTCTTGATCTGCTCTCTGTCGACGCTGAACTTATTTGCTGCTGATTGGATTGATTACTTGCGCTCCCATTCGACGGCTTCCAGTTTTTTTTCCGCTTCATTGTTCTGTGTCGCTTCTTGCGGACTGGCAAGCATTCATCTTCGTGAAGCTGCAGCTCTTCCTGATCGCTCATCTAAAAGTCATAAAATTGCAGAAGCAAAAATGAGACAAAGGCAAAATGGCACAACAAAAAACAATGTGAATAAAAATTAAAAAAGAGGAAAATTGTTTTTGTTTCATTGCAGGACACAAAAAATTTAAACTCCAATTTTGGTTAAAAAAAAAGGCCTTCTTTCTGATAAAGACCCGCTCTCTAATAAAGGTGCCCCTCCGATGGGGGTTGAAAAATAAAGGCCCCGGGGACTCTAATAGAGAATATACGCTATATTTACTTTTATCATGTCAAGTTCATATTTTATGCAAGATGCGTAAATTTCTAATCCAATCTTGTCTTTTCTATGTCAAATTCTAAGCAGTAAACAGAGTTATTGCACCAATTAGTACTGTGCTCTCAATGATCTGGGCTTAGGCTTATTTCACCTTGTTCTTAGCTATTATACATATACTTGACGACTTAATTTCTTGTTTTTCAGGTAAATGTCGCAGGCTTTGGTGAGAACATCTCAGAAGCTATGTTAAGGATGTCTAGCAATCGTGGGATGCGCGCATCGGTTGGCTTAGACTTTATTTTGCTTTGAGACGTTGTTTTCTTTAAGCTTCTATTTGTGTTTTTGGGTGCGACAAAATTTTGATTTGATGGGTGATTTACATACTTTGACGGGCGATAATCATTAGATTTTGATGATATATTTAACGATTTTGACGTGTGTTTTCGATTTGAGCTTTTAAATTTTAGCTATAATAAGACAGTATTTTTTGTTTTTATGATAAGAGAAATGAAAACCTATTGTCGTCCCTATACATCGGTAAAAGAATGTGTGTAATTAAGAAGAATTTCTATGCGGAGTTCAAGGAATGTCTCGGATCTCAAAATTTAAAAAAAAAATGCTCAAAATAAGGACATTTTAGAGTATTTCCTTATTCCTCTTTTGGAGCTATATTTTGACGTAGAATTCTAAAAAAATAAGTTTTTGAGTCCCAAAATAAGGACAAATCCTATTATTAAGGGCAGATCTGAGCCAACCGGGTCAAACGCTAACCAACCGACTAACCGGGTTTGAGAAAGCCCGGTTAACAGTAACCGGGTACGACCAAATTAACCGACCGTGTCCTACCCTACTTACATCCATTAAAATTTTGCGTGCCGCGTATATTCATTTTTTTGTTCATCTTTTTCTTATTCTCTATTGAATTTTTTTGTTCTATTGAATTTAGTGTAACAAGGATGGACGTGCAGCAAGCCATGTTAGTTCTTTTTCAGGGAGCTAGACCTAAGATTACGACAAAATGAGAGGACTCGGAACCGGCCTCACAAACGTCGAATAAGTATTCTTGATTACACCAAAAAAGCGCATATTTTAGCGGGTGCGCGGGATCCCTTGACAAATGTTTTTTTTAAATTTTGTACGTTTTTTTGGGCCACCCAGTATTTAGACAACCCTTGAAAAAGCGCTCAGCAATAAGACTATAGGAGACTTAACTAATAAGACTTACAAAAACTAGTTAAAGTTTCGAAATTTTGTAAAATTTATTTATAAGAGACGCCGTCGGTATAGGCAAAAAACTGTAAATTTACAGTAATTTAAGTTAACTGTAAATTCAAGGTTATTTAGGTTAACTGTAAATTTAGAGTAATTTAAGTTAACTGTAAATTCAAGGTTATTTAGGTTAACTGTAAATTTAGAGTAATTTAAGTTAACTGTAAATTCAAGGTTATTTAGGTTAACTGTAAATTTAGAGTAATTTAAGTTAACTGTAAATTCAAGGTTATTTAGGTTAACTGTAAATTTAGAGTAATTTAAGTTAACTGTAAATTCAAGGTTATTTAGGTTAACTGTAAATTTAGAGTAATTTAAGTTAACTGTAAATTCAAGGTTATTTAGGTTAACTGTAAATTTACAGTAATTTAAGTTAACTGTAAATTCAAGGTTATTTAGGTTAACTGTAAATTTACAGTAATTTAAGTTAACTGTAAATTCAAGGTTATTTAGGTTAACTGTAAATTTAGAGTAATTTAAGTTAACTGTAAATTCAAGGTTATTTAGGTTAACTGTAAATTTAGAGTAATTTAAGTTAACTGTAAATTCAAGGTTATTTAGGTTAACTGTAAATTTAGAGTAATTTAAGTTAACTGTAAATTCATTATTTTTAGGAAAAGTTTTTGTTTTGAACATCTTCAATATTTACTGTAAATTAAATTAGTTTGTGTAAATATTTTTGAAAAATGTTAAATTTAAACTGTAAATACTACTAAATTTAGTTACAACTTATTGCCACTAATTCTACATGTAGTACTATAACTGTAACTTAAAAAAAATGTAAGTTAACTTTAAGGTTATTTAGGTTAACTGTAAATTCGCAGTCGTTTAACTTAACTGTAAGTTTACAGTGACACCAGATTATGAGATTTACTTTATACAGTTAACAACAAATTTATAATTAGTCTAGTTAACTCAAATTTTGAAAGTTAAGGAACATTCACAATCAGAAGGCTGTTTGCGGATGCTAAATCAGATTTGTCACTCAAAAATGACCATAACCTTTTCTCGATACTCCATAAACCAACAAGCCAAGTGGCAAACTATTATTTGTGGTTTTCGAGTAACCCCTGTGCAAACCTTGTTTTAGCATCCGCAAACAGCCTTTTCATTGTGTATGCGCCTTTACTCTGGTTAAATATTTTCTTAAAATTTAACTTGGTGGACAAAAAGAATTTTTTAATAATCAATTTTTCTGTTTATGCAAAAATAAAACGTCAAACTGTCAGTTGTTTTTGGCTAGTTATATTAAACAAAAAAACTATAGGTGAGGATCCTTCTAAATTGAGTGTGAAAAATGCTAAAGGCAAAATTGGATGATTTTGCATGCATGGTTTCTCTTGTTCACTATTTCATCTGTCAAAAGTGGTAACTAGAATTAATAAATGTTGGCCTTTACTGTTACTCTTTCATGAAGCAGCAGATCAAAACGAGACTATTTTACACAAAAAAGGTTTCTCTTTCTTGTTTCAAAATGATGAAGCAAGCTAACTGCGAACAGATCAAAAACCAGCTACAAAAAATAATTGTTTTTCTGATTTAGAAATATATGTAGAAAATCAAAAACAAAAATAAAGGTCAAAATTAAAATGTATGTAAAAAGGAAAATGTTGAACATAGTGTTAAATAATAAGGCCTACCGCATATAAAAAAGCTGGTATGCATGCTTTCTCCATGCATCCAGAGTCACTTTCGAGTGATTTGTGTCTAAGGTATGTGGGTGTGCGCATCTCAACTCCAAGCCACCTAACCTACCACCCTACCGCCCCCATCCCGCCAAAGAAGCTGGTTTGGGGGGTTATATTCAAGTAGCCTCAAAAAGTTACTTATGGGTTATCCTCAGACTACGTTTTAAAATTTCTACTATTGCTGTAAAACAATATTGGTTAAACTAAAATAAGTTACTGCCAGATCATCATTTGATAAGGGACTATGGTGGGCGTTGTTTATGAGGGGGTGTTAAAGGTAGTTCAAGTCACCCGAGGCGACCCACCAAAGCCGATTTGGGTGCCAACCAGTTCAATTTTTTTTCTGGTACTGCTTACAATTTTATTAACAAACTGTCTATTAAATACATTTAACCATACCCATAAACTGAAGAAAAATAGCTACCTCAGTAAGGTCGGTCTTTTCAAAAATCTAACTTTAACTTGTGTATTATGCATGCAAGCATATCCCTCTTCTTATACTCAACCAAAGCCATAATAATAATGGAAGAGAGCAGTAGATAGTCGCAGAACAAAGCTCTTTGTTAAACAAAAAAAGGAAAATCACTTTGGCCAGCTAGATAATAGATGTGTGAAGAATAAGAAGAGGATAAAAGAGTCCTAGTTGAGTGTCAGGCCATAATTTTTACCAAAAAAACTAACAGCTACCATTTCTTTAGCAAAAAAGATAGAAAACAGGGTAAAATAATTAAATTAATGTTAAGCCGTCAGTGCACAACAAGCATAATCCAAAACTGGCTCTTTTTATGCAAGACTGAAAATTGGGGTGCACAAAGAAGAGGGAAAAAACAAATTGTTAGTTTTTTTGATGAATTTTATCACCATTTTGTTCTCCTTCATTGTTGGCGGTGAAAGTTGTGTAGTTGGAAAAAAATACGAATTGGATTAAGAAAAAAGTAATTTCTGGAATAAAAACTGAGAAAATTGTTTATTGTTGAAATGCTAAAGAACGCACAAAAACAAGCGTCCTGTTTGTTATTAGCAATTCTTTTGTTCGATTGACAGTACCAACAAAGCTTTTTGAGTGGATACAGAGTTACACGTGATCCGAAAACAGGTGTAATTTGAAACATACAAATTTTTTTTGTTAAAATTAATTATTGATGAGAGCTAGCAAAAGAAGCTACCATTTTCTGTTTGCAAAAACGAACAATTAACATTGCCGATTTGTAACTTGAAAACTTGTTTGTTAGGCTATATGTAAATTGAAATTTATGATTGAGTGTACTGACTGTACATTCACAGATAGCTTGGCTAACTGTAACTTCATAGTTAATTAGACTAACTGTGAACTTATGGTCTTACTAAATTAACTATAGACTCAGTGACTATAAATTTATAGTTGACTGAAATAGCTCATGGCGAATGTTTTTTGCATTTTTCGCAAGTTTGGTGTCATACCAAACACAAAACTTAAAAAAAACTATAATCTATTTCGCTGAAAAGTACAAAAAACACTTCGTCAAGGTTTAGGATTGAAAATGCATTGCGAAAAAGCCATAATACTCATGAAGTTCACATACTAATTCAAAAGTTAGCATGAAGAAAAGCCTACCTAATTATCAAAGCTACATTCAAAATGCGGTAGGCTCCAGCCGCGGGCACATAGCGCGCAGCTATCAGAAAGTGTAAAGTGAAGATAAAAGCCGCTGGCACCTAAATAAAAGCAAAGTGTATTTCTTAAAAATGCACATAAATTAATTTACTATTGCGCATCTTAACTAATTAATAGCACTAAAATAGTCAGCTAAAATCGTCATCAAACCGCAATCCTCGAAAGATCTTCAAATATAAAAAATCTCATCACCTTACTATGCAAACAGTCAAAAAAGTGCAAAAAACAAAACAAAAATAATAAACGGTTGTAAAAGCAATAGCTGAGTTTTCAAAATCTTAAAAGAATGAAATTTAAAACTTTATTTGCTCAAAAATTAAAACAAAAGTTCAATGAGAAGTAAAATTCATCAGCTTTTAAACAAGCTGTTTATTGGTTTGAAAGACATTTATGATTTAAGATAGTAGTGCAAAACGTTAAGCGAACAGTCTGGCCTTTCATGAGTGATACCCTATAAAATAGCCTAATACGTAAATATGTAGTTCTAGTCAACTACTTTTTGCTTGAATTGTGTGGCACTACTGGAGAATTCGTTCCCATTTTTTGGGAATCCCTTGGTCCCCCTGTTGTTTTTTGATAAAATAAATGAAACAGCAAAGCAAGCAAACACAAAATCATAAAAACTTCGGGGAAAAAATGTTTGGAAACTAATAATTTTTGAAACTATTTTTTTCAAACACTAAAAAACAACAGGGGGACCAAGGCGAAAAATGGGATCGGACTCTCCAGTAGTTCCAATTGTGTTTTTGGCTTATACCACTGATTACCAAAAAGCACTTTGACTATGAAACTGTGTGAAACTTATGCTCGGCCTACAAAACTACTTCCACTTAAAAGAGAGAGACTCAAATGTGTAATTGCCTAGAAAAAACAATGAATTTTGGCGACGTTTAACCGTTAAGCCAACGATTCATTTGCCATTTCTGGTTAGCTGTGGCATTGAAATAGTATTTTTGAGCTGAAACTCGTTTTGAAAATCTTCACCAGTAGAAGTTTTGTTCAGAATTTCATCTTCAAATTTCGATCAGACGTTCCTGAAAACTCAATTTTGGACTTGCAAAAAAGTATTTGAATTCAAATACACCATTTGCCGATTAAGAATACCAATACAATGTCATAAAATCACCAGATCACATGTAACGTGCACCCAGGAAAAAGGAAGTAGTGGCCTTTGCTCTTTTAAACAGCAACGAAAAGTGAATAAAAGACATTGTTTTGGGTCAAGTCCCAAAACATACTAGCAAAAACAGAGGAAGAGAAAGGCCGGCTTCCGAAAATTGGTTTGCTAATTAAAATGAGGGTAGGGAAACTGGGTCTCCCACTCAAAAAGTGAAGCACACTGCAGGAAAAAATTAAACGACATTAAAGAGTTCCGCTTCCTTGGACCGCCATAAAATTGAATTTTGTGGTTGGTATTAGTGGTGAAACAAGCAGGAGGAGTAGAAATCAATCCAAGTCTCATTTATTGGCCATAAACACAAAAGACACCATTTCAGACAAAACACCCTCAAATTTAATTGTTTGCTAAGAGGTGTTTTATTACATTCAAATAGCCTTTTGAGCGACACCATGTTTTTCAATAGAGTGTGAAAATGGTTTTTGAGAAAAGGCAGACAAACGACAAAAGCTTTAAATTAAAAAGGATGATTTTCTCGACTTTCTCGGCTGGCGTAAAATCGGGAGTCAGGCAATCATATTTTCTGGTTGAATGCAAAAACTACCTTAAATTTGATTTCTAAATAATGAACGAGAATTTATTTTTGTTTGACATGAAGAAAGGTATTTTTTGCAACCAATCATCAAATCTGATTGCACATTGAAAGTCTAGAATTTAAAAGTAGATCAACCGGCACTACTGGAGAATACGTTCCCATTTTTTGCCTTGGTCCCCCTGTTGTTTTTTCAACAAATATAGACATCACAAAATTATTTATTATTACGTAACACATCACGTAACACACGTACCAATCACGTAACACACTAAAAATCAACAGGGGGGACCAAGGCGAAAAATGGAAACGGATTCTGCAGTAGCGCCAATCAACCTTATCCATATTTATTTTTTCTTTTTTTCATAGAATTTGGAGGACACAGCGGTTTTATTTATCACTTAACACTATAAAAAGACTAGCGTATTGATGCCTACCTCGATAAAATGCTAAAAATCAAAAAAATTTGTGGTGTTCTGCATATTTCTAAACTCGATAAAATGACCTGTGGAATACAGCGCGACACAAAATTACTGCACCATCTTTTACCTTACTTTACTCTAAAATTTTACTTAAAAATTAGAAATAAAGTTTCTCAAAAAATGGAGCAGTGATTTTGTATCACCCCGTAAAGCCGTTTTTTCTGAGCCTTTTCACAAACAAAATTATAAAAGCCGGCTGGAGAAAACTTTACAACTTCTCATTGAGCTTATCAAAATACATGAGTCATTACCGATGTAAGCTATTTGAAAAAAGATAATTGCCGTTTTTTTCTTGGAATTTTTAGGATTTTGACATGCATGGCCTAAAACTGAAAACATAGTTAGCTCATTCCGCCTAGTAGCGATCAATATTTCTAACGACGAAAGTTGGCAAAATTATAACTAATATTTCAAATTTAACACGCCCCAGCCTGTCTGTAAGACCGTCTCATTTTGGTGCAGAATTTCACGGAGAATCTAAATCTACAAACCGTTTTTTAAAAAAGGCAGTTTGGCTTGATCAGACCGAATTCTGACTGGCGTCATATGTGACTTGGGTGTGTCTCCAAAATCATCTGGTACTCAAGCATTTTATATGCCCTTGTACGATTTTTTTAGCTCGTTAGAAAGCGCATAAACTAAGCTCTCTGATGACATAAGGTGCTTATGATAACTAAATGGAAATGTTTAGCCTGAAGAAACAATTCCGTCCTTTTTTAAAAAGCTATTTTCTACTTATATGTGCAAAATCACATGTGATAGAGCCGTCTGTTCAGCAAACCCCACATACTTTTTGAAACGCAAACAAAACTGCACGAAACAAAGCTTTGAAGTAAAGCTTAAAAAAGTCTTTACAGTGTTAAGGAACAGTTAAAAAAAAACTGAGAAATATTTGAAAACGTGAAACTTGTTTCTTGTTAGAACAACCAGCAATTTGGACGCTGGATTCGTGTTCAGCATGGTCGATTTGTCAAATCGGCCAGGCTAAACATTTTCCATTTAGTTATCATAAGCACCATGTCATTAGAAAGCTTAGTTTATGCGCTTTCTAACGAGCTAAAAAAATCGTACAAAGGCATATAAAATGCTTGAGTACCAGATGATTTTAGAGACATACCCAAGTCACATTTGACGCCATTCAGAATTCGGTCTGATCAAGCCAAACTGCCTTTTTTTGAAAAACGGTTTGCAGATTTAGATTCTCCTTGAAATTCTGTCAGTCAGGCCGGGGCGTGTTAACAAATCAAAAAGACATCTGATAACATCTGCGCGCTGATCATCCCATATTTTATTGGACAGAAACAGTATATATATTGAGTTTGAAGAACAAGTGCATTGTCTTGCTAGTAGTAGTTCCAACAGCCATAATAATATTTCATTTTTGGGAGGATATAAATTTGCCGGCCTTTCCCTATTTCCCACATTCCTCCTCTTGCTTCACCCCCAAAAAAACGACATTTGTCATGCAAAAGCAATGGGAACAGGATCTGAACTTATACTCGTTTTTCTTATTTTTTACCAACGTGGACACATATTTTTGGGACAGAAAGCAATATCAAAATAGCAAAGACAAACCTCTAGTAACAGAAAAACGGCACAAATAGCAGCTAACATCCTGTTTGTGGCGTAGAGCGATCCGAATCGACCCGAACTGCCTGTGCTATAAAATTTACAAGGTCAGCTTTTGAAAAAATTTAATTTTATCAAAAAATAAGCTTGAGTTGCAGCCAGTGTTTCCAAAATGAGAAGATTTTCTCACTGAAAAATAAGTTAACTATCTTTTCAGTGAAAAAGCTGAAAATGAGAATGCCTTTTATGGTTTTTTATGACCAGTATGATTTCGACCAGTATGAGCCAGACGTAAAATAGTAAGTTAGGTGGACTCATATTGGTCAGATTTCAGGATTTTGCCAGAAAAAGACCACAAAAAGAGCTTTTTCAGCTTTTTCACTGAAAAAATAGTTAACTAATTTTTTTTAGTGAGAAAAATAAGATAATTTTTTTTTCAGTGAAAATTTTGAAGTTAACTATTTTTTCAGTGAAAGAATCTTTTCATTTTGGAAACACTCGTTGCAGCTTTAAGTTGCACTATATATATTCGCACTATAGTAATTCTTAATATACCGGGACTCGATTGTGTATCTGTTCGAAAAAAAGCATAAATTTAATTGGGGTTTTACAGTTAACTAAAAATGAACGTATATTTACAGTTAACTGAAATGATTGTAAATTTATAGTAAACCAATTTAACTATGAACTCACAGTTAACTAAAGGCTGTATGTATTTTACCCCCTCAAATTATTTTTTTACCCCATTATTATTATTTACCCCGTCGAATTTGAATTTTTAGTGAAATACTGCAGTAAATTTAAATTTTGCGGTAAATTTTGCGGGAATTTGAATTTTATAGTCAAAAAATAACTTGGATCGCTCAGAATCCCACCCAGAGTGGCCAAAAGCCCCTGAAAGTTGGCTTTTGGGTTGTGTGTAAACTTTTTGCGAAAAATCGATTGAGCGGATCAGCATTCCAGTCAGATGGGCTAAATCACTCAGAATTCCACCCTGAACCATTCTCAACCACCCTAAACCACTCTAAACCATCCTAAACTGCTTCAAACCACTGTCTAACTTCCCTAAATCAGTGCCTAGATTTTAAGCAATCCAAGTTATTTTTTGACAATAAAATTCAAACTCCCACAAAATTCACTGCAGTATTTCACTAAAAATTCAAATTTGACAGGGTAAATAATAAATTGGAGGGGATAAAAAAATAATTTGAGGGGGTAAAATAATTTGAGCTGTCAAATAAATTAACCGTGCATTCTACAGTATCAGTCTCAAGCCACATAGTATTGAGGCCGATCTCAAGATTTTAAGGTGTTTAGCCAAAGTCTAAAAAACGAAATCGAGTTAAGAAAAGGCAATGCCAAAAACATGATTTTAAATTGGATTGGGGACGGTGATAAAAAAAATATGCTGCTTACCAACTGCTACTCGCTGCAGCCACCATTGAGCCTTTTCTGTCACAGTTGGATGATGCTATTGACGCTCCCCCAGTGGCTCCCAAAAGCACAGGGTTAATCTCGGTCAGTTGGCTGGAGTGCCTTTGTCTGGATGACGCAGCTACACTACTACTTGATGGCAGGTCATCTAAAGTAGCTGGGTTAGCTACACAATAATGCAAAATAGGTAACTCACTTAGAATGACCACAGGCGCACTATTGCCATTTGACTCTTCGCCATAGGCTAGAGATGAGTTGTGGTGGTTTGACGAGGATGGAAGTTCAGACAGGGCACTTACCCATGAGCGCTTTCGAACCTCGGTTTGATGGATTGTTCTGGCTAGTTTGTAGGTGAATATCTGAAAATATATGATCAATATTCAAAGGACACAATCTGAATTTTTTATCCTTCCCAACAAAAAACGTCGGGGGTCATGCAAATCAGGTGAGTACGGCGGCCAAAAGAAGCAAGCGTTCCTAGGCCTGTACTTTTGAATTCCTTCCCTTTTTCCTAAATATACCAATTGGTTTGCATTTTTTGCAAAATAGCCCAAACTTTTTTCATTTTAGAAGTAAATTAGCTGTCCTGCGCAAATACGAAAAGTCAAAATTTCCATGTCCATAGACGGTAATGGTCTTTAAATAGATATGTCCAAAATTTAAGCCCTCACTCACACCGCAAGTGCACTTGCAGTCAACCTTCTTTTAAGATACACCTGATGTCTGTACCTTCAATAATAAACTCCCTTAAATCAACCCCCGATTTCAGAAACTCCGAAAAGATAGAGAAAAAGTGGCGTTTGTTGGGTTGGGGCCCCCACCCTAAATTTCTCGTTCCCCGTCTGTCTGGTTCACGAAGAGTATCAACATATGTGACAGTCAATCATTCAGAGAATTTCGTCGATCCGGTAACAGGTGCTCATGCACAAGCAATTGAGTCAGTCTGACAGAAATATGAGGTTCGACATAAGAATGAATTCGGAACAGCCAGAACTCCGTTTATTTCATACGTGTCTGATTTTGTGTGGAGAACAAAATTCAATGGTCCAGACATATTTTTTCACTTGCGGTGTCAAATATCAGAGATGTATGTTTGTGAATGAAAAATAAATAAAAAATCTGTGTTTCGAGAAGGTTGGAAAAAATTTAGGGTGGGAACTGCAACCCAACAAGTGCCGAAAAAGTTAACAAACATTTAAGTGTCTCAATGAAGAGGATAAGGCAAGCAAAAATTTCTAAAATTCAACCACAAGTTGTATTTTTGGTCATTTTCTATTACGTGATTTTGCAAGTTTATTTGGTTGAGTACACCAAGAACTTCATTTACACTACGCATTTTGATTATGCAATTGAAAAGCACTGTTTCTCCAAATAACAATTCATTTTTACTAGCAAGTGCAGAAATATAAAAGTAATATTTTTGAAGCAATTATAATCTTGGCCAAATTTCGGCCAATTGGCTCAAGGCGATAATTTTCTAACAAGTACGCTAGATTTATTTATCAATTTATCGCTTTTTCTTGCAATTTTTTTTAATTTTTACCATGTCGTAATTTGAAAAAATATGAGCGCAAAAACTGCCTTAGCCATAGTAGAAAATGAGTTAGAAGACAAATTTTTAAAGCGCGCATTTTGCATGTTAAATGCGAGAAATGTAGAAGCACTGGAAAGTAGGGTTGGCATTTGTAGAACACCGGACAATTGTCGGGACAAATAAGACGATTTCGGACAAATAAGGACAAATAGGATTTATTACACCTTTGATCAAAAACAAAAAATGTAAGGCAAAGTTCAAAATGTAAAGGCAAAGTGAGCGCCTTTTAATTTTTAGGTATATATTTTTTTTCAATTTTTCAAAGTTTTATTACCAAATTGTAGCCCTGAATGTCAGCTATATTGTAGTATCAAAACTTCTAGAAATACGAAAAGTATGTACATCTAAACTTTTAAAGGGGCTCACTCTGACACGTTTTTCAGCACAAGTTTAGATCTACAAACTTTTCGTTTTTCTAGAAGTTTTGGTACCACAATGTAGCTGAGATTCAGGGCTACAATTTGGTAATAAAACTTTTTCTAAAAGTTAAAAAGCGCTCACTTTGCCTTTACATTGTGAACTTACACGGGAAAGGCACGACCCGGGTGTGGCCTATTAAAAAACGTTATATACCAAAATGTAGCCCTAATTGAGCTAGTTAAGGAACCGTTCGCAGAATCTGCTATGGATCAATCTACGCTGAGAAATAATCTTTTTAAAATTACAAAAAAATTGTGTTGACATATAAGTCAAGAACAACCCTTTTCAAACATGTGAGTTGGTGGCCGAGTGGATGAGTGGTGCGGCGCCGAACCTATTTCTTTTTTTTCGGGAAAGGTTCGACTCCAGTCGCGTGCACGTCTTTTTATTTTCGGTTTTTTAAAGCTTCACTTTCCTACACAAAATGACACGGGGAGAACAATAAAAATATTTTTAACGTCGTCGGATTTGTAATACACATTGTGAACGGTATATATTTCATTTACGAACAACGAACAATTAATGACAATGATTATTTACAACGAAAAATAAACAATACACTAACTTTGTTGTATACCCATCATCAGCTTCCAAATAATCAGTGCTGTCTGCATTCATTTCCATATCGTCATCTTCTTCCACATCGACTTCTTCATTAGCAAGACAGCGTTCAATCATTCCGCAAACAATAGACGCTAACTTCTTCTCTTGCCGACCAGCGGCTCTTGTATCGCCAAGCATTGGATATTTTCCGACCACAATAGACATAAAATTTGCAACGGAGAAAGCCATGATAATATCTGCAATTAAAAAAATCATCTGCTGCTCCTATTGTCAACAGTATCTTTGCTTTGATCATTTCGTTGTAAATAATCATTGTCATTAATTGTTCGTTGTTCGTAAATGAAATATATACCGTTCACAATGTGTATTACAAATCCGACGACGTTAAAAATATTTTTATTGTTCTCCCGTGTCATTTTGTGTAGGAAAGTGAAGCTTTAAAAAAACCGAAAATAAAAAAGACGTGCACGCGACTGGAGTCGAACCTTTCCCGAAAAAAAAGAAACAGGTTCGGCGCCGCACCACTCATCCACTCGGCCACCAACTCACATGTTTGAAAAGGGTTGTTCTTGACTTATATGTCAACACAATTTTTGTAATTTTAAAAGATTATTTCTCAGCGTAGATTGATCCATAGCAGATTCTGCGAACGGTTCCTTAACTAGCTCAATTAGGGCTACATTTTGGTATATAACGTTTTTTAATAGGCCACACCCGGGTCGTGCCTTTCCCGTGTTAGCCTAAGGGACTAAAAATTAGAAATGCGTGCCTTAACTTACCTTAGAGGTGAATCCTAGCAACATTCTTGCCAATATATGAATTTAGAAACTCTTATTGCCAAGTTTCGTTGAGAAAACAAAGAAGGTAAACAGTGCTACAGTTATTCTCTAGTACAGTTAATCCTCCGATACAGTTAACCCTCCAGCAAGGTTTCACTTTTTAGTACAGTTAATCCTCGATATAACGAACGACCCAAAGATGAACTTTTAGGGAATCCTTTTGTTATATTTTGTTGAGGATTGACGACATGTCAACTCGATTTTGATTGTCACATCAAAAAAAACGAGAAATTTTCTCCCGAAATTTTGACTCAATGATTCGGGTCGAAAATTTCGCTCGTTTGTTTTAAAACCTCATTTTGTCTTATTTTCGGTCATTCTCTAATTAGATATAGCAATGACGAAAGCTTCGAAACCGTTCTTTTAGTGCTGGTTTTCTTGATTAGAAGTCTAAAAATTAAGGAAAACATTCTTGGATACTGCATATTTTGCCAGGCGCGCTACTCTCAACTGGCAATATCATTAACACGGGAAAGTACGTACGTCCTGAAGGTACGTTCTTGTACAAGATTTCATGTTGAACACGATGGTGAAAAAAAAATTACAAAAAGTCACTATATGATGGTCAGCTGCCCTTGTGAACCGATAAAGTCACGATTTTTGCTTAGGCAATTTTAAAGAGGTAGACAATGCCAATTTTTCAATAGGTTAACCTAATTTTATGTGCGAAAAAAAAACGCAGATTACGAGCTTTCGAATGACATATTGTTGAGGTATTTACGACTATCAAATAAAAAATTTTTAATTTGAAGAAATCATTGTGTTTTTTTCAAAAACCTTGTTCATACAAAAATATGCACAAAAAAGTGTGAAAACGCCGTTTTTGTCAATGGTAGATATTATTCGACAGAGCAGGAAAACTGCACCAGATAGTGCTTTGAAATAATCCAAGACAAGGCTTTTAGAGTGTTGAGCAAACGTTCAAAAGTATATTACAACAATCTTGACCTAAAACTTTGATTTCGGTGGAGAAACCTGAATTTCTGACGCCCTATTCGTGTTCAGCATGGTCGATTTACTTAAAAACTGCCCTTTGATTCTCACAGTCACTGTCAAATTTCAAATTCCGCTCAAGACAAAAACAATTTAAATCCGAATTTTTTCAAAGTTAAATCATTTTTTGTCTTGAGTGGAATTTGACAGTGAGTGTGAGAATCAAAGTGCACTTTCCCAAGTAAATCGACCATGCTGAACACGAATACGGTGTCAGAATTCTGGGTTTGTCTAGCGTAAAGCAGTCTTTACGTCGTAATGTTTTTAGATACATTTTTAAACGGTTGCTTAACACTCCAAAAGCCTTGTTTTGGCTCACTTCAATCTATCTGGTGTTTCCTGCTCTGTCGTATGATATCTAACATTAACTTTTCACACTTTTTGGGCATATTTTTGCATGAATAACGTTTTTAAGAAAATGACGTTTCTTTAAGCAAAAAAATTTTCATTCGACTGTTAAAAATGCATCAACGATATGCTGTTAGAAAACTCGTAATCTGCGCTTTCTTTTGCATATAAAATTAGATCAAACTATTGAAAAAATTGGTATGGTCTACCCCTTCGAAGTTGCATAGGCAAAAATCATGACTTGGTTTGTTGACCACCATATAGTGACTTTTTGTAAATTTTTATTTCACCATCGTGTTCACCGTGAAAGTCTGCACAAGAACGTTCCTTCAGTACCATTGTTACTTTCTCCCTGGTTTATTAAAAAAATGCAAAAATCTATTAAAACAGAGGCATCTCCGAGACGCCGGCGAAAAGAGGGTTAAGCATGTGCATTTCCCGTAAGAGCAAACAAGTTGAAACTCACAATAAGCAGAATACAAGGCAAAACTTGGACGAGTACAACCCTGAACCAGTAGTGAAATGTATAGAACAATTGCACACCCAGCACTTCGAGCACCCAAGAACTGTGTCTGAGAATACCTGTAATCCGCGTAATTTTTATGCACTACTACACAAACCAAAAGCAAAACCTACAAATACTCCTGTCATCCACCTCCACCTGTTCCATATATTTGCCAAATAGATCCGGCATTTCTGTTAGCAATGAAAACTAAATAAATACAAACCGTTTAATATACATAGCCAATACTATTAATCACAAACGGCAGTTATGATAGCTACAGCTGCTCTTGTAGTTTTTGGAGTGCACAAACGGTGGACAAAACCTGTGTTTAGGCACCAATTTTCAATATTATATTAAAAGATCTTTAGAAAGTGTTACTAGGCACACACACATACACGTATCTTTGAACAGCCAGGAATACGGTCAGCCAAATACCTAAATTTAGTAAGTCTAGTAACGCCTCTATTGAATTACCACCTCTCCTCACAAAAGTGACAAAATATTTCCAAAATAACTTTATTTTCAATTAGCATTGCTTCGAAATGATTCGAGTCTATTTTCTTAAAAGCTAACAATCTAAGCTTTCAATCATGGGGTAACATGCTGAAAATTAAAAAAGCTACATTCAATTTTTTTCAAAAAATTGAGTTAATTATTATTCTACATTATTTCTACAGTTTCTAATTATTCTACAGTCTTTATAGGAACTTTTTGGCATCCAAACTGACTCAATAAAGCCCCTAGACCGGTAATTACACAACGCTCTGCGAAAGATATTTGGCTTCTTCAACTTAGTGGCTGGACTTCGTATTAGTCTTTCGAATATAAGCTTTCGAGGTATTCTAGAATAAGTACATTTTGCCATTTTTGGTGGGATAGGGGCATATTAAAGGTTTTACCATATCAGATCAAAAACACTTACCAGCCGTATGCCAAATAGTAGGTACAATATAGGACAGAAAAGGATAGACATGGCACCTATAAATACATATGTAATTTAATTTTTTGTGTAAAGACCAAATACCAAAATGAGTTCAGACCCCACTTTTCATCTGCTTCATAGCCTGCAATAATAAATACTTGTGTGAAAAGTAGCTTGCACGTTAGGTACCGTAAAACTTTTATCAACCCGCCACCTCTTTTTTAATAAAAACATATTTATGGCATTGTGTTTTTGTTTCGCTTTTTGAAGACTTCTCTCACTAGAGACCCGCGCGAACTGTCAACTCACTCACGGCATTTCTGAAAATTTTATCGTGTAGCCCATAGTCGATTTACTTAGTGTAGCCGCGAGGGATTTTCCGGACAGAAAGAAAATTTTTGAGTACGAGACTGAAGAAATGTGTAAAAACGTGGCAGTTTTGCCTTGGTCCCCTATGGTTTTTTAAAAAATTCGTTTGGTTTTCGAATAGGCTTATTTGAATAGGCTTAGGCTTAGGTTTTTTCTTGGATGTGCATTTCGCTTTCAGAACTTTATTTTTAGCAATATGGATGCAATGAAGCAAGAGATTATGGAGCAATCAGCGAAAGGACTATCATCGGTGCGATGCGATCTAACTGTGGGTGATATGTTATGAACCCTCATCGTTCAACTGTGGATGATATGTTATAAAGTTATAATGTGTTATATAGTCTTTATTCTCGTACTCAAAATTTTTCTTTCTGTCCGGAAAATCCCTCACGGCTACACTAAGTAAATCGACCATGGGCTACAGGATAAAACTTTCAGAAATGCCGTGAGTGAGTTGACAGTTCGCGCGGGTCCCTTGTCAGTTCTAACTCAAAATGTAGCGCATCTCACTGGCTACAATATGGGAGCTAATTTGTCGAAGATAAGTCTAAAAAAAGTGGCACAAAACAAAATGCCACAAACACGTTTTTATTTTGAAAAAAAGTAGCGGATTAATTAAGGTTGGGTGATGAAAAAATTCCGAGGAAATTTGCCGAAAAATATTATGATAATTTTACGGTCAATGAAAAATTTGAAAATATCTTTCATATTTGTTTTGTTCAGATGTCTCAAGCAACAAGGCTTTAGTTGACTATACATCTAAGATTGACTATACAGCTAGAGTTGACTGTATAGTTAGAGTAGACTGTGTAGCAAGAGTTGATTGTACAGCTAGAGTTGACTGTGTAGTTAGAGTAGACTGTGTAGCAAGAGTTGATTGTACAGCTAGAGTTGACTGTGTAGTTAGAGTAGACTGTGTAGCAAGAGTTGATTGTACAGCTAGAGTTGACTGTGTAGTTAGAGTAGACTGTGTAGCAAGAGTTGATTGTACAGCTAGAGTTGACTGTGTAGTTAGAGTAGACTGTGTAGCAAGAGTTGATTGTACAGCTAGAGTTGACTGTGTAGTTAGAGTAGACTGTGTAGCAAGAGTTGATTGTACAGCTAGAGTTGACTGTGTAGTTAGAGTAGACTGTGTAGCAAGAGTTGATTGTACAGCTAGAGTTGACTGTGTAGTTAGAGTAGACTGTGTAGCAAGAGTTGATTGTACAGCGATAGTTGATTGACCGCCAAAATCTTCGGGATCCCGATTCGGGAGGTATCTCGATCCCGTGCACATCTCCATTATTATTCACGCAATAAAAAGTATTAAAAATGTTCAGGAAGTGTTTCCTACAAAATAGATTTTTTCCGGTTTTAGGAAAATTTCCGGAAAATTTCCTCAAAACATATTTTCCGGAAAATATCCCAACCCTAGGATTAATAGAGTTTTACGGTATTCGAGAGTGCTGCAGAGTAAATTTCCTTTTCTCAGCCATAATCTAAACGTTTTTGCAATTTGAATTGACCGTCAAAGCAGTAGATCGAAAATAAATAAAAAATAAAATTACAAAAAGGTGCAAAGTGATCGGTTTTCTTTGATATAAAGTAAAAATGGTCCAAAATAAGTGAAAAGCATAATTTACCTACGACTGAGAAAAGGCAATTCACCCTGGTGCTAATTCAATTAACAACCTTAATTTCTATTTTACCTTTGAGTGTGTAGTAGTAGAGAAACCAGGGTAGTGATGTTAGACCTGTTAACAGATCCGATATAGCCATTGACACTAAACTACAAAATTAAATACGAAAGTATAATTGCCAAAAAAAAGAATACCGAGGACAAAGTTGGTGGGCGTCCTCAGATGTTTTTGGGACAGCACTACCACAATAAATGTGTTAGTCACTGTGGTCACTGAAATTATTAAGTTATGGTCGAAAATAGGTATCAGTACTACTACCTGCGACCAGTAGAGGCATTAGAAAACCGTATCTGAGCGAATTTTAAGTGAAATATGTATATACTTTGTAAAAGTAAGTTACAATGGAAGAGCATATTCCTGCAAAAAGATAATTTTAAGAATTTGGCGGAATTGATAATACAGGCTGAGCCAACAAATTCGATTTCAAACAGTCAGAACTTTTTATCCTGACCTAATCTCGAAATTCTGTTTTAAGAACTAACTCACTTGAGTCGCAAATAAATTGGCTATAATTTCAGGGTTTGGTAAACACAGTAAAATGTCGATAACGTACACCCGATATAACATACTCTTGAACCCGGGTTACGATCTGTCCTCATTTATAAAATTTGTCTTTACTTTGGAACCCTAAATCTTATTTTTTGAATATTTTACGTCAAAATATTATTTTTTAGCACCAAAAAGCAATAAGCACTGGATAAAATAGCACATTTTTGCTGAAATATCCTAGAATGTCCTTATTTTGAGCAAATGCCTTTATTTTAAAATTTTGAGATCGTAACCCTGCCTTTAACCCGTCACCGACGAGGCACTTTATATCAAGATTTGACTGTAGTTTATTCATGTGGTTTGGCCCTCACATATTTTAGGCGGTAGGTGGAAAAGCCACTTTCATGCTTTTTCACCGCGGCGAAAAAAGCCACTTTTTGGGTTTTTGACAGCGGTTTCGAAACCTTCTGAAACAATTATTCATGGTGGATACTTTGGTTGCGCCATTGCACTCCAGAAATTTTTAACTATAAAGTAAAGTGACTCCAATATATGACAGTTCCAGAAAAAAAGAACTTTGAAATCGCCTATTTCAGGCTCATGCTAATACAAAATCAAAAAGTGGCTTTTTCGCCGCGTTGAAAAGGCCTAAATGTGGCTTTTTCGCCTACCGCCAAATTTTAACCATTGTTTTCTCTGAAAATGATATATGCCAAAAAATGAAACTTTGACTGACAGCGAGTGTCAGTCAAAGGGTAGCTTTACTAATTTTATAGTTAGCTAGATAACTGTAACTTTACAATTGAATGTACTAACTAGACATTAACTTAACTAACTTCAACTTTATCGTTAACTACCGTATTTCATCTAATAGGCCGACAGTCTCCAATAACCCGACACCTCCTACTTTGAGGGTCTGTATCTCAGGGCAGAGTAAATCTTTTGCGAAGCTGTTTTTTTTCGTTTGCTTAACTTCCACGAGCTCTACTGATCCCGCTTGTCCGATTTTGAATTTTCACCCAAAAATCTCAAGAGGGGGATCTCAAGATCGAACCAAGAATTTTTTTCAGATTTCGGGTAATTGAAAAATAACCCGACATGTCGGCCTATTAGAAGAAATACGGTAGACTAACTGTGAATTTATGCTTTTACTGAATTAACTCTAGATATAAATACTTGTGTCATTTATTTAGTTCTTTGAAATGGGAAAAAATACGTCAACTTAGAGGAAATGGCTGGACTTCATTATATCAACTCGCCCAAAGAGTGGTTTTAGAGTATTATTTCAAGAGGAAAACATGTTTCTAGGGCGCGGAAAGTCATTTGCACAGAATTTTTTTTGACTTTTTTCAATGGGGGACCAAGGCAAACCACCTGGAGACGGTACCTGGACACCTGGTCTTGTTCAGTTTTACCTTGTTTTTATTACTGGAACAAGGCAAAGAGTCTCTATAAGTTGTTATAATGGAGTTTAGCCGAGAAAATGTCGATAATTTTTTTATGCGAGAAATAGTTTTGGGTTAGGTCAAAGTAGAACTGACCAAAGGCACAGACTGGGCTATATTGATGATGACCACACCATTTTCTTCTCCATCCATGTAATCCCACTCATCCACCATCAAATCCGCTAAAAATAATCGTTCCTTGTTGATTAAATGCTCAGGTAAAAAAATGATTGATTTCGACAAATTTTTCTGCCAATTTTTCCATAGTTTTTTTTTTCTCTATTAAGGAAGGATGATTCCAATGCGCTAAGCCGCAAAAAAGCTGGGACCAACAATTCTTCGAATCTTTCCGTTTTACTCTGGTCTTGCATATAATCTAATATTGATCACCTCAGATTACTTTTTGAAATAAGGCAGAAAACTTTAAATACATCAAGGAGCGCGCATATAAAAGACTTTCGAGAAAGAAAAAACTGCTGGCAGTCCCCCGCCTTATGGTGGGGGAACAATGGAGATGCGAGGTCGAGGTAAAACGGTGTCTAGATCTCGCGTTTTTCATTGAAAAATGCCAAATCTGATATAGATGACCCACACCTAAAACCAAAAAGTAGATGTAGGTCATCTATTGGGTTGTGACATAAGTCAAGGCGGTTTTTTGTTCATACAAGCTTTGTCCGAATGTGAAATATGTGTACCTTAATGTTACATGTCCTTTTGTAGACGACAGTCTCCTCTTTCATCTCTATTCTTTAGCCTTTAAAATTTCACAATAAAATAATGATTTTCAGTGTTGAAAAATTGATGAAATTCAAGTTTTCGTTTTTTTTTAAATTTCATTCATTTTTTGAAGAATTTTCTTTTTTAAAAAGGTCATATCTAAACGCTCTCGCATTCAAAAACTGTTCTATGAAATAGACTTTAAAGCTCTTGATCTGCGCTACAACATAAATCTGAGACACTGTTGCAGCGCTTAACGCTTGACCAAAATTTTGACCAGTTTAAAAAATGTCAGAGATGATTCTTTTTTTCAACTTGAAGCTCTATTCCTGAACACTAAAAATCATTATTTTATTGTGAAATTTTAAAGGCTAAAGAATAGAGATGAAAGAGGAGACTGTCGTAAGCGTAAAGTAAAGTAAAAAAGCGAGATCTAGTCACCGTTTTACCTCGACCTTGCACCTCACACCTACATTGTAAGCGCGCCATTAAAAAACGCACTTTCATATATTTCTGTTTTCTGAAATGTGCGATTAGAAAATCGATTGGAAGCAACAGTGATTGAGCTACAATACTAGAGGCAGTCAAAGAAGATCAACGAAGTACTCAATATACTCTACAAAAACATTTTCTTTAGACACTTAATGTCTCGTGGAACAGGTCATTCAAGAAGAAGATTCACTATCGCTACAAACATGGGCTGAGGGGGTTGTAGCCCCCCCCCCCACCAGATTTTTCTGGCTACGCCTCTGGCTACACAACTTGGATGGCAAATGACGCTCAGAAGGATGGTGATCTAGTTTTTGTGGTAAATGGTCGGTTGATCGAATATCTACTATTATTTTAGCTTGTGCATTCACAAAACCAACAGAGAGCTCCGGTAACTACGTTTCATGCTCAAAAACACAAGGATTTTGTCTGTAATAAAATATTGGCTATTCTCAAAATACTCGGAGCTTAAAAAAGCAGCCCTAGTAAAGAACCAGGTGTTTTTTGCCTTGGTCCCCCTGTTGATTTTTTGGCAAAATTTTGAATGTTTTGTATGTTTGAACAATATTTGACCTGTAAAAATAGTATATTTCTACAGCAACAAAATATTCTAATACAACAGGGGGTACCAAGACAAAAAATTCAAAATTTTGCCAAAAAATTAACAGGGGGGACCAAGGCGAAAAAAACACCTGATTCTTTACTATAGTACTAGAGCCAAAAAGCAATTGATTATCGCAACAACTTTAAAGAAGCTGGCTTGGAAAAAAAAGAAAACTCACTAAATATTACCGGGCGCGCCAAAAGTTCCCGGACAACTTTTAGATTCAATTGTAAAACCAAAAATGTTAAAATAAAAATATTATTAATATACAGTTTTGTAGCCCTGAATCATTATGAGTGAATCTCCTCTTTCAAATGGTATATCAAACATTTATTTCACTCAATAAAATGACCACCATTGGCATCAATACATAACTTGAGTCTTTTTGGAAAATTGTCAATGGCTTTCTGGATCATCTTCTGTGGAATTGCTGCCCATTCTTTGACGAGGGAAGCTTTCAAAGCTGCGATTGTTTTGACCGTGATGGACTACTTTGTGTGGTCTTACCTGAAGTCTAAAGCCTGCTCAAAGCCACACAAAACAATCGCAGCTTTGAAAGCTTCCCTCGTCAAAGAATGGGCGAAATATTGAGTGAAATAAATGTTTGATATACCATTTGAAAGAGGAGATTCAGGGCTACAAAACTGTATATTAATAATATTTTTATTTCAACATTTTTGGTTTTACAATTGAATCTAAAAGTTCTCCGGGAACTTTTGGCGCACCCGGTAAGAACCATGAAAAAATCAGAAACCTAATGTGGAAAAAATCAGATCAGGATTTTTTGTTTTATTATCGGTGCTTACCTGAATTATGAGTCATTATGAGTGAATTGGCATCCCAGTAGCTACTGAAACGTCAATAATATTTGAAAGTCATGCTTAACTTCCTTCACACATAATTAATAGCAGCACAGCCCACAATTATAATATAATTGCAAGTGGCTGTAATAATTTTAAGCTACAAGTCCAGACAACAATAAGTACAACCCGCCACTCTACAAACCAAAAATAATGAAGGCAAAAAAACAAGGGGCACCACTACTTTAACGAGTCTAATTAAGGGGGCAAAGCAATCGGGCGCAAAAATGGTGGTAAAAGCCTAGAGCGAAAGGAGGATGTGCTACTGCTGGCGTTGTTGTTGTTGTCATCATCAAACAAGTAGTAGTAAGCCATAATAACCACGACCAACCAGCTAACATCAGCAAAATAATTTCTCTATCCCCTATAAAAGGGGGTATTAGTGAGGGCATGTCAAAAGCCAGCAGCCGCTAGCTGCACCGTGATAGATATTAAGCTGCTGCTGGCCAGATTGAATTAATAAAGAAGAGCTTGCTGTTTTGGATGATGCCACTCATACTCCACTCTTGAGCCACAAAAACTGGTAATCTTGTTTATTTTGCTGGAATTGGTGTGTAACCTCAAGGCACCATAGTGCTTTAGAGATTGGATTTTGGCAACACTGTGGTCGGCTTGTTGGCTACTGGTTAATTAAAAATTACCAATCTCGATAATAGGCCAAAAGATTAAAGTTAAATCTAAAAAAAGTAAGTTAGTACCAGGTGGAAGTTGAATCTACACTAAATTACTGCAAAATTGCATCTTATCCCACCAGACTATTCCGACATCAATGGCTCAGTTTTTATTACTGAATGCAAAGGCAAATTAAAGGCAACTTTATTTTTTTGCAATCTTGGATATAGGAACCGCCACCGTTGACTGCTGGATGGTCGATTCGCAATTAAAAAAGTAATTGTTAGTGGAAGAATGGCAAGGATGGGGAATGAAACCCCTGGGATGTTGAGAATTATATTGCTTTCTATGATGTGTGTTAGAATTGGAATTGCAAAAGAGGCTCTAGCAATATCTTTTTGGTGGTAATGGTCAAGGAATTAGAAGCATCAGCAATTTTCAGTAACGTCGTTATTGATAATGAAACAGAAAGAAACAGAAGTACACAATTTGAAAGTTGATATGTTTGATGAAGAACCAGTGCCGCTAGAACTGACAAATTTAGAAGAAGGAAATGTAGACAGACTTCTAAATCCTATCAAATCTGGCTCACACTTTGTGCTTTTGGAAGTTGACTTGATTTTGTACAGTCAAACTTCCCTAACACGTACCCCCTATAACGCGTACACTTCCCTAACACGTACACCTTTTTTGATTTGGTTGGATTTGCCTTACCAAAAATGCCTTCCTTAACACGTACACCTAAGCCCGGTCCACAGGGGGCACGTGTTAGGGAAGTTTGACTGTATGACTCTTTGCCTCTTAAAATATCCTGGACTACACTGACCAAACGACCCTGATAAATGGTCCTTTTGAGGATTATGCAGATGCCTTTTGGAGAAAATTCTTGGAAGATGTTGTCAAGACTGCTGATTTCCCAGTTGATACAGTTATTGTAAAATACTGGAAGAATATGGAGGAAGATAGAAAGAAGGCACTCTATGGAGCAATAGAAAAGAAAAAGGAATTTGAGGGGAGACTGATGACGGCTGACTAGATTCAAGAGGCGGCACCTTACCTTCTGAACCTTCTTGCCTTCCGACAGCAATTTAGAATGATTATTTACGCTGATAAAAAAACACCAAAAGGTTTTTTATATTAGATTTGGTGCCGTTGTATAGAGAGTTGGCTGTAATTCAAACTGCTACTTTGAAAATCCTAATCACTAAAAATCATATTTCAGACGTGGCCAGACGCAACCAAATTGTATTTTTTTTACATTTGTTTTCAAATTCAGCTCGGAAGTACAAAAGGACAATTCCAAACAATCAAATTATTTCCCGCCCAATTGTCAGGAAGATGAGTTTTATTTGGGATGAGTCCGCAAAAAAATGAATCGTGTTAAGACCAGTTATTTGGGATTTTAATCGTTTTTGGCTGAGCTTCGGATCATCTCGGTTATAAATGTGTGAGTTGTTTCGAACTGAGTTGACCTATATTATATATAGGCTATATATGAATTTCTTTTGAGATCAGTTGTCACAAAGCTGAGTTGCCCGTGTTCTCAGTTACCGGGACCTGAGTTCGCAGCCACTCATTTGTTTTTTGTGTATATATTTTTGACATTTGATATTTGATTTTTTTTTAATTCGGCTGAATCCATTATTTATTTACTGTTATTTATTTACATTATTTACCATACCATACCATTACCATTATTTACTGCTTAGCAAGTCGATTTTTTCTATCAACACTAATACCGAAGATTTAACTGACTTCATCTTATATCTTATCTTTGGCATTAGCATCACTATTACATTTTTGAGTGGTTACCGTTTTTCATAAAAAAAGTCTGCCTTACAAGAATTTCGGCAAAATTTGTTGAGTTGTAATGACTCCGAAAGCAATGTTTTGTAAAAGAAAATTTGATTTTTTATCATTAAAACAAGTACAACTTAAGGGGATGTCGGGTTATCCAGGTTCGACTGTAACTTAGTTGCTGTTAAGAAACATCTTTTCGGGAATTTTCATCATGATAAAACAAGTGCTAAAAATTACACATTTTGATTTCATACAAGCTGCATGATGTAACTACGAATTTTTTGGTTTTACATCTTTTCAGGTCCAAAATGTGTTTGGTAGTCATTTTTACACGCCCAAATGACCTGAAAATTTAGTTTAATTTGGCGCCTATTTCAAAACTGATGGTTTTGGCGTGATGCTTCATCTAAACTGGACTGTGTGTTTTTTGCGCAAATGATATTTTCTATCGCCATTTGTGTCCAACTTTCTTACATAAAAATCCAATTGGTTATTTTTAGTTAAAATGGGCAAGCGATCTGGTGTCACAAAATCAGGGAGGGTTATGGTAAGGTTTCTTACGCTTTTTTCTTGAAATCGCTTCGTAAATATCGTTTTTGCAGAACCCAGCAGATCGGGAGCGAAAGCAACAGCGTCTGAAAGAATTGAAGCGAAACAAGAAAGAGAGGGTCAAGATCCGACAAGCTATCGTTAAAAGTAGGGACCCGCAGGAATTGATCGAGCATTTGGAGAAGTTGGATGACCAAGGTGGGCTTTTCACTGCAATTATCCTGTGAATTTGGCTTTCAAATTTCTATATTTAGAATTTAACCCGGAAAATGAGTTGGCAGCTAACGTCATTGCCGACAAGTAAGTTATATTTTCCTTAGGTCATGTATTGTCGGTATTTGTGCCCGATTTCGAGTAATTTGAGACTAAAAACAGAAAATGAAACCTGGTTTTTTTCTAATATTGAGTCCTAGACAACCCAAGTTATGACTCTTTGAATGCAGAGTTATCTTTTCTAAACCAACTTTAGGCGTGGGAAGTATCGCGGAGCCTTTATCCAGATGATTGCACTCTACAGGACCGAGAAGAATGACAAGGAGGTGAAATCGCTGGAGGGCATGCTACATGACTATGAACTGGAGAGGTTTCAAAAGGAACAGCATTTCAGTATGTTTACATTGAACCAGTTCATTTTCTCAAATAACTCTGCGTATTTCAGAAGCACTGATGTTTTCGAAAAGCGCCGATCCAGACGAAATTCCACTACCTGTGGGTTCCATGGATCCAGATGCCGCACTCACACCATTCGCTCCGCCGCCAGTCGCTCCACAATTCCATCCGACCATGAAAGTTGGTATATTAAAGAAACCTGTTGCTCAAGGTACTGCTGTTGCTCCTAAAAAACACAAGTATCCGCCAGGTGAAATTCATTTAATAGTCTGGGTTTTGACTCAATGTAAACTTTTCTAATTTTCAGGACCGCCATGTGGACTGCCGCCTAGCCTGTCTGATGAGGATGAAGAAGATTCGTCTCGAGATTCTACCAAGAAGCAGCGATCTAAAAGAGTTAAGTTTAACGAGCCCACGGATGCAGCTGACGAAGAGCTCGACTTTGGACCGGTGGATAGTAAGTAAAACATCAACTAAAACCTTCGGATTCTAAACTATTATGCTTTCAGTTCCTGAAAGTATGCTTGTGCCTGAACAGCCAGTCTACTCAAGAGTGCCGCCTCCCAGAAATCCTTTTGGTGGACTTCCGATTCCTCCTGGTATGGCTCCGCCTCCTCCAAGAATGTATCAGCAGCCTCAGCCGAGTAAGCATGTGTATTATTTTTAACCAAGTAATTTATTCCACTCTTCCAGATTATCCGAACATGCAGCAAGAGGTCCATTCTCAGCAGCAGCAACAGCAGCGACGAGGTGGTCCAGGATCCAGTGGAGCTCATTCTCAAGCCAATGGCAGCAACAGAACTCAGCCGTCGTCAGATGAACCTAATTCGGCAGCAGTCATTTCTGCTGGACCTCAGGTAAGTTAGCATTGGTTTTGGTTATTTGATTATTAAAATCCCTGTTTGCAGGTAGTCATACCAACGGTCAACGTGACTTCCGACCCCATCATCTCAGCAGCTCCGCAGATGCGTAACTTGAAGCGTGAAACGACTAGATTTGTGCCTACAGCTCTGCGTGTCTCTCGTCCGGCTCCTCCAGTGGTCAAATCAATGGGTGGTGGCACTATAATTCCGAACAAGAAGAACACTTCTGGTCTAGCTAAGCAAAATCCAGCAGCAGTCAAGTCTACAGATCAGGCCTACGATGAATTTTTGAAAGAAATGAACTCTTTATTGTAGTAGAACATTATTGTATGTGGGTTGGTTAGCGACAGGAAATAAAACAGTTTGCTTTTGACAGTGTTCGTTTTAGTGCAGCTGTTTGGTTTTTTTAGTGGAAAGTGCTAGACGAAAGGAGTGATCTGGGATCTTTTTTGTTGCTAATTTTTTTTACTTTTCAAAGATTGATTGATCAGGTGTGAAAAATTTTCCGTTGCTTCTGTGCTTCTTTTTTAGTCTTTTGTTAAATGAGGTCGTGTCTTTTGTTAAATAAAAAAAATAGGAACAGGAACATTTCAAAGACGAGGTGTTATTGGCTGTCGTATTATGGCTAGGTCTGACTAAATAGGTCTTTTGGGTCAAAGATTTCAATTAGCTCTTTGTAATTTTTGTATAGAATGAAAGAGGACCGCATCGATGCCGCGAGCTGGTGGCAGTGCCGAAATTTTCGGGGTCGGTGCCGTGAGCTGGTGCCGGTGCCGTAATTCTGAGATTTACAGCACTGTCTGGGGGTGACGCAAATAACTTTAGCAAATTTTTTTTCAGGCTAGGATCTGCAAATGGATCTTTATCATCTTCATTCCTATAATTTTGATTACTCTAGAGCTATCATGTATAATTCCATCGTGATAATTAGTTCATGAACTACAGGAATGCTTGAATTGTAAAAGTTTACTCCAACTTTATTAGTACAGCCAAACTTCGGTTGTCGGCACCCCAGTTAACCTTCATCAAAATGCTCTTCATTTGGCTGAGATTGGTCTGTTCCGCGTCATTTGACCCTCAGTTGACCGCCACTCTCGGTTATCCGCCACACTAAGGCCGGTCCCCTGGGGTAGCGGTTAAACGAGGTTTAACTGTACTGCAAATCTCAAATCTACGGTGTTATTATGGCAAGATGGAAGTAACAGCATCGTCTAGCTTAAAATACAATGTCACAATACTGGTGTTTCTGGAAGCTAAGCATGGTTCGTCGTAAAAACGTTTCGTCGTAAAGCGGTTTAGTCGTAAAGCCGGTACATTTCCCTGTAAAGAAAGTTTTCTCGTAAGCGAGAACGATACTCAATTTATTTTAAATTTGCACAAAATATTGCTTATTCATTTAGTTATATCTATTTAAACCACCCAATTTATCCGTGGCATGCCAAAATCCCTTTTTTGGGATCTTGACCACGGCGAAAATCATTGCATTTTTAATGAAATTCGGGTGGCATGACCGAATTTTGTTAAAAAAGCAGGGATTCTCGCCACGACCAAAATCTCAAAAATGGATTTTGACCTACCACCAATTTATCATTATCGCATTCAAAACCTATTTTTATTGAATGACATAACACTGGAACAAACAACAAATTTTAATCTTCAATTTCAAAGTTGTTAGCAATCCCATTTAAGAAATCTTCTGTGCTTCGTCTCTCGTTGTCCTCCAGGATATTGAGAGTTCGGGGGTCCGCTTCGACGTATTTTGTTCGCTTTCCTTCTGCTTGCCATTGGATATACTTCTGATCACGACCTTGTTGCACCGCTCGAAGAGCATTTATGAATTTCCACAGCCCCGGATGGCAGACGTCCAACTCTACATGAAGTCGGTGATTCGCGACTTCAGCGAAATTGTTTGCGCGACGACTTCCATCGAGCGTGCGATCATAGACGTTCCAAAGCGAGTAGGCAAAGAGTGGCGCAATGAATACTCCCCTACTCGACACAGACCCTGAGACAAACAAACTAAAACAAAATCTAGTGACATAATCATGTCTCATTGTTTGTTGCTGCTTCCTTGACTTCTTGGCTGATGTGATGAAGAAGAATGGTTGCAGAAGACTTTGTTTAGAATTATTGATATTTCAATGCTTTGTTAAAAAAAGCAAAAATCGAAACAACAACGAGCAAAACAAGCAACATCAAAAACAACAAGAAATGTATTTAATGTAAAAAACTGAAAATGAGCAACAGAGTGTGAAAAATGAAGCGGGGATTCAAAAGAAATTCATTTTACGACGAAACATCACTTACTACGAAACGGCTTACGACTAGGGTTGACCTCGGACAATTGTCCATGACAATTGTCCGACAATTGTCCGACAATTGTCGGACAATTGTCTGACCCAATTGTCCGTCAAATAGAAATCGGACAATTGCAAAAATAGATAATTTGAAATTTTTTTGTCTTGGAAGAATATTTCAAAGCTTATTCTAAGAGAGAAATAGTTATCTTGCTTCAAAAAACGTCTTCTGTTTTATTTTGCTGCTCAACTTTTTGTTGTAATTAAGGGTTAATTTTCAGGCTCGATCATGTCGAAGGGAACTAAATCGCTTTCGTGGTGCTGGAAATACTTCACGCGCAAAGAAGAGCATAAAGGATCCTTTGGTTATAGCAACTTCTGCAACCCTAATTGCGAAATGACCAAGTCTGGACGTTACTTCAACAACGCTGGCAGAATGGAGAAACATTTGGAGGTTATATTTGTCAGATTTTTTGTATTCACATTTTTTTTCAGAGTTGTAACAAGATCGGCACAGAAACAAGAAAGGAAATCGACCGGCTATTGAATAAGCCTGCTGCTCGTCGAAGCGAAAACCATTCACCAAAGTCCAAGAGGGTAAAGCAAGTACGGCCGTAAACTTCTTCTCAATCAAGCTTGGGCACTATGAAGCGGTTTTTCGACTCCACGTCCAAAGATGAGCAAGAAGAGTTAGATGTTCTTTTGACACGGAATTTCTGAAACATTTTTGCAATTGTCCGTTTTTTCGGACAATTGTCGGACAATTGTCCGACAATTGTCCGGACAATTGTCCGCTTTTGCAATTGTCGGACAATATCCCAACCCTACTTACGACGAACCGGCTTACGACGAAACGGTTTTACGAAGCTATGGTTTTACGACGAAATGTCCGTGTCCCTGATTTTTGAATAATTGAATTTCAAGGAACGCACTATCGGATTATTGCAGTGCTGTGACAGAAAGCTTAACCCCTGCGCTATGAAAACACGTCGAAAAATCCAAAGTAAACCTTTTTCACGTTTTAAAAAACCGTGAACTTGAATCGTCTCACTTTTCAATTTTCGAAGTTTAAGTCTTTTCCTAGCCGAATCCTAGAAAAAGATCCCAGAAGTCTTCCAACACCAAATTTTATTTCTCGTTTGTCCAGCAAACACCCAAATATCAGCGAACGAAATAGTAGCAGCAAAATATAAAGTGAGATAACATGTGATTGCACAGCTGTAGATAGGTAGATTGAAATACATACATGTGTACAACAGCAAAAAGCAAGCCAACCAACCTAGCTGTGATATCCAAAAGCCAGTCGCATAATTTTTTTAGTTTTTTTAAATCTAATATAGTGGAATGTGTGTCGCAGAAGTCAAAATCCCATTAGTAGTGCCAGTCATAATCAGTGCGCTAACTATGTTTCTCCTAGTACATGTAGGCTATGTTTTATATAAGCTAACTATAAATTTATAGTTAATTTTATTGAAGGTGCATGCTCACCTGTTCAAAATTTGTCCCCGTCAATTCAAAAAATTTTCCTAATTATTACACTTCTGTACGGGTATTTCAACTTGGTTTCTAACAAAACTATACTAAAGTTAAATTCTAGGCCTTGTTTTGTTAGCAACTAGGGTTGGGTAGTTCTCCGCAGAAATACTTTCTGAGTAATTGCGCGGGTAATTACCCGTAGAAATACGGGTAATTACCCGAAAAGCGGAAAAATAATATTTGCTGGGTAATTGAACACACTACACAATGTATAGCTGTGATTGCATTGGCCAACGGAGAGATAATCGCCAAAATGTCGTCCACGTCAAGCGAGAAGTCATCAGTGAGAAGAATTTTTTGGAGTCGACGGGCATCATCCTTCAACGTTGCATCCTTCTCGATTCCTTGCGCCCAGACTGTTGACTTGAGTGAGATCTTGTTATTGGCGATAGAAGAGACAAGCGTTGCATAAGTTTCCCACCGAGTCTTGACTGGCAGTTGAAGCACTTGCGATGAGCCTTTCTCTTCCAATTGGATCTTGCTCAGGATTTGTTCTGCCGTTTTCTTAATGAAAAAAAGTGTTGGAAGTTGAACAAAAGATGATTTGAAATACCTGAAAAATCTCGCGATTTCAGAGCAGTGCTTCAGGCAATCAGAAATCTCGGTCTTCTCGGCGATGTCCTTGGCGGCCAGATTGAACATGTGAGCTATGCAACCTTCAAGCAGAATCCACGGATATTTGGCTGCGAGAATCTTCCAAGCATTTCGCATATTGGCTGCATGATCGGTCACGACTGCTACAATCTTGTTTTTGCCCAAGCTCTCAATTTCCTCGGAAAGAATGTCAGAGATGTATTGTCCTGAAAACTAATAAAATAATAAATTTAAAAAAGAAAAAAAAACTGACCAGTGTGAGCGTCAATGGAGTTTAAGAGGAACGGCTTGGGAGTGTGGACCATAACATGATGAATTGCTTCGAACGTCTGTCCAACCATCAGACGAGGTTGCAAGAAAGTCGGCCTAAATGATAAAGGTGATATCAGAAATAAGAAAATAGACCAACCTTGTTCGTCTCGTCCTCCACCATCTTCTTCACTCTTTCGAATTCGGCCGGGACGAGGACTTTAGCGTACTTGTCCTGGAGACCGGAAAGCTTGTAGGACGGCCGGAGAAATGAGACGAACTGCTGGAAGAACGGAATGTCGTGCAAGTTTGGAGCAACGTTCCCGGTCGTGAAGGCCTGAAACAAATAAAACAGATGAGAGATGAGAAGAAAAGGAACCAACCTTGATGAGAAAAATGTCTGCCTTGTCTTGATCTTCTTTGGAGGTGGAATTGAACCATTTGGTGAGCGTTCCCGAATTTCCTTGCAACGAAATGGCTATGTCCGACATAGAGATCTTGGACTTCTTGTGTTGCGGAGACTGATCTTGACTTGCCGGCTTCTTCAACTGATCGATGTGCTTCCTGGCTTCGGCTCCGACTTTGACCAGTTCTAAAGAAAAAAACCAAAAATAAGAACGCTTCACACTCCTATAAGAATCAATCTCCAAGTGTTTCTACAATCTTTTCGCATCTGACTTGTAACGAGCATTGCAGAACTTGCAGAAACCGACCACTGTTAGATTTCCATTTGCATTTCTTTCTTCAATTCGATTGTAGCGATTCCAACACCAGGAAACGGGCTTGAATTTCGACATCTAAATTTTCCAGCTATAATACGAATAGAACAGCAGAAAAAACAGTTTCCAGAAAAAAAATATTGAGGGTCAACTGTAATAAATTCTAATAAATATTATTTCTCCGATTTTTCTTTGCAGAGAAATACTCAGTATTTCTCCGGGTAATTACCCGGAGAAATACCGGGGTTATTACCCATCACCCAACCCTCTTAGAAACTTAGCTGAAAAATCCGTACAGAAGTTGAATGGTTTGGAAAAAATTTTGAATTGGCTGGAAAAAATTTTGAACAGGTGAGCATGCCCCCATTATGAATTCACAGTTAGTCCAGTTAACTACAATTGAACAGTGAGTCTTGTTAACACTCCGACACTCAGATGGCCTCTTTGGTGAAATCAACCCAGAATTTCATGCTGATCATTTTCAGTGTTTCAAGATTTTCGCAACTTTTGTTTTGGACATAACTTTTTTTGTAAGTCGAATTTTGAAAATCTGTAAACGCAGATCGACTCAGAAATGAAAAGCAATTTTTAGTTATATAATGTCAAAATCACGATTTTCGCTTGGTCCCCCTGTGGTTTGGGTCGTGGTGAGTGGATGGATGCCTCTAGATGAGCAAGTCCCAAACCACTGGGTTTGTGACTTGAAAGTAATGAAAAGAACTTACCGTCTACAAAGGATATGTTGTAAACGACGTTTACAGCACACAGCTTACGCTTTACTCGACTGGACACAGAGAAGAGAGGCAGCAACTTCGGTAAATGATTGGTCACAATGGCTTGGCGGACGACATGTAGAGTAGATAGATTCATCAGCATGTATCCTGAAACAAAGAAGCATTTCAAGGCCTCCCCTCTCCAACAAGCGCCCCCTCTGGATAAAGGTTGAAAAATAAGCTCCCCTCTCCAATAAGCGCCCCCTCTGGATAAAGGTTGAAAAATAAGCGCCCCGGGGCGCTAATTCGAGATAATACGGTATACACCATAGGGTGGGTCTGCTGCGGTCGACCGCGACCGCAAAGACCGCAGGACTGCACCATATTCTGGGCTCACGACCGCGACCGCAAAACCGCATTCGATGCCAAAGACCGCACGACCGCAGCAGTTCTTGCGGTCTTTGCGGTTTTTTCTGTCTTGCCCTCTAATTTCGAATAAGTTCAAAATTTGCCGCTGAAGCGAGACACGATCAATATCTTGTAATCTTCAGAATGTCGCTGTTTTGGGATCTCAAACTTAACAAAGCTGCAGGAGGCGGGTCTCTCTTCACCAGGGTTCCGGGGTCGAAAACTGAAGTCAGATGCAATGCGTGCGATAAAGGCAAGGCCACGCTTAATTTGAGCCATCGAAGTACAGCGCGACTAAGGATTCACCTCCCTACTCATTCCGAATATGACGCAAAGTTCAAAGAAATGGAGGCTCAGCAGAAGGAGAAATTTGAGAGCCGAAAGGGAAGCTTGGATGTCTTCGTTAAACCAATAGGTAGTATTTAGCTTGAAAATAAATTTCAGTATCAATATTCATGAGACCTAGTGCCACTGGACCGAAAAATTGTCCACTTCATAGCTAAAAACAACCTGCCTTCCTCAACAAGAACCTGAAAAGCCTTCAGTTTCATTATTGATATTGTTTCTGATGGTGAATAAAGATATTATTTCAAATAACAAATATGATTGATATTTGGCTGCATATTGACTGGAATTCTATGGAGTTATCACAGTCACATGAAAGACCGCACGACCGCGCGGTCGACCGCATCTCGAGCCTATGAAAGACCGCGACCGCAATCCACTTTCTGTAAAAAGACCGCGACCGCGCGACCGCACTTGGTCAAATGACCCACCCTAATACACCATGGGTGGTTTGATATTTGGGATTCGGGTGAAAACGCTATTTTTAAATTTTACTCACTATACATTTGTAATTAATTTAGTTAACTTTAAATTTCTAATCAGTAAGACCATAAATTTACAGTTAGTATACTTGACTATAATTTAACAGTCAGTCTTGTTGACTATGAACTTATAGTTGTTGCAAACGTTTTTAAGGGTCCACGGGATTGGAAATCTTTTTGGCTAGAGTTAACAAACCCGCCTGCAGGTTTGCTACAAAACATCTATAATTAAAACAAAATAAATTTAGATGCAAGACATGCAATCAGAAAAACCGGTCTACCTAGATTGGGCATCTACAGATACCAGAACTTCGTAAGTCTTCTATCATTTTGACTCTGTTGCAAAGCACCATTCTAGAAAATGCAGTACCAGAGCTACGTGAAGTCAGTGGAAAAGTCCCTTAGCCACCAACTCAAAGACCAGAAGTCAAGACTAGAGTTGGTTAAACGGTTTTTCGGAGGACTGAACATGGCTGAAGCACATATTCAGGAAGTACTCTCAAACTTGTTTTACTAAAATTGTTGATTTACTGCTTAATTTATAGTTAGCCTATATACTAGCCTCCTTCAGCATGTACGATATCAGACCCACCTACCAAAAGCTTCTAGCCTTTGCCAGGATCCAATTCAAATACAATCAACAAAAATCAGCCTTTATTAGCAAAGCAAATGACTTTGTAGGTCATTTTCAGAGAATTTTGGCTGGTTCAATGAATAATTGAAAAATGGTTAAAAATCAAATATGTACTTCACAAATTCAAGTATCACCTAAATATTCCTCAAAGTATACTGTCTCCAAAATATGTATTATTAATTTAAAAGTTACCTTGAAAAAATTTAGATATTCATATTTGTCTAACAGAAGAAAGCAATAAGAGATAAGTTTATTTTTGATTCGAAACCGATAGATTCTTTGTTAAAAGGTATTGGGAGATTGCCTGAAAAGATGGCAAAAGTTGTTATGTTGGGGAGAATAATAAAGATTTTGGAGAGCTGTTTTGTTTGATACTTCAGTGATATCTCCTCTGAAAGATCTGCAAACATAATTCATCATGTAAAATATTAACACGTTAATAAAAAATAAAATAAATTGTTTCCAAGTGGATTGCAATAATACATTGTGCAGTAACAAAATATATTTAAAATAAAGTGTAAAATATATAAATCATACTGTCTCCAAAAATAATATTCTCTGGCATAATAATATTGTGGATTGCAAGGAGATACTACTGTCTTCTAAAATAATCCACCGTATTTATTCACGTATTTTATTTAAACATTCACATGTTCTTTTATGCACAAAGGGCCCTGTCCATGCTCGGCGTCAACATTATGTTAAATTGAAAAAGTTACAATTGTTTTCTTAAGATTTTTTATTTTGATGCTTATGACACTAGGGCAACTTTTTGAATTCTACACAAAAATTTAGACAATTTTCCGAGTGATTTATAACATTTTGACGTATAAAAATTGGTGGGGGAAAAGTGTTGAGGGGTCAACATTTGCCAAAATTTTTCAGAGACAAGATCTCAAATTTCTGTTAAAGCCATCTTGTAGAGCTCAAAAAGTTGAGGCGAGGTCACAAATATCAGATTTGTCACTTTTCTATCAAAAAACCGATGTTTTGGGGCTTTGAAAAATGTTGTACGTCTTTTTTATAAGCAGGTATAGTTCGGTTCTTCGTTGAAAAGCCCAAAGAGACCCTTAAAAAACTATAAAATTTAGCAGTTTTTAAATTAATTAAAACAAGTTTCAAGTTGATCTTTTCAAATGCTGAATGAATCTAAACAAAAAAAGTAGGGACCAATTTTTAAGAAACAAAACCACATAAGTTGTAGTGTGGACTGCAACCATGTCTAACCACCACAAAAATAATCAAAACGATTCGTTGTTGTTGTTTTTGTGATTGGTAGTTTTTGTTGCAGTTTTTTTGCATTTTAATTTTGTTCGAATCAAGATCTTTTAATAGCTACTCATCAATTATTTGGAAAATGAGTGTTATTGCAAACAAATGCATTCACCCTTGGTGAGCTCATTGCTTGAGATCCACAAAGGTCTGCTATTTCTGATTGATATTCACTAGAAATCATATTGACATATAGGATCATAAAGCCTAACAAAGAATCCTAGACATTGCATTTGGATGGGAACGCAGATATGCTCATATTGGTCCACATTGCCGATCCACGTCATTGCAGTGAGGTTAAACTTAAGGGAGAATATTGTCGCTTTGATCCTGCTATCTCTTTGTTTCGCCGATATGCACCCGAACATCTGAAATAGGCTTGCTGGATTTCTCTTTGATAGTCGTTCTGCCCGTTTTAGTCCAGATGTAGCACCCTCCGTGCTTCAGTGTATGTTATTGGCGCCGTCTTTGCTCCGATTCGCTGAGAGTGCACTAGTTGTACGTTAGCCATCAGATAAACTAAATACAAATCAATGAAACAACGAAATGCATCAACAAACGACTAGGTTGGCGAAAACAGAGTAGTGTGGAAACTTTCAAGCTATTTTTCAAAAAAATGTATCAAGTTGATGTATCAAGTCGATGATGTATCAAGTTGATGTATCAAGTCGATGATGTATCAAGTTGATGTATCAAGTCGATGATGTATCAAGTTGATGTATCAAGTCAATAGTTGTATCAAGTTGCATGGTGTCCCATGAAACAGTATGCAAACCAGAGTTTTTATGCGGTAGGTCCCAGTTAACAAAACTATGTTCAAATTCTATTTTTTCGGTCTTTTTAAGGTACCGTATTTCCTCTAATATAAGCCCCGGGGCTTATATTAGAGAGGGGGCTTATATTTTTCACTCAGCTTCTAGAGGGGGCTTCTATTAGAGGAAATACGGTATCCAGGTTCATTCAAAATACCCTTTATGGGGGGTAAAGGGGGGGGTATCCTAAAAGGGGTATCCTGGTACCCCCAAAAGTCAAAATTTTCAAAAAATATTTTTTTTCCGGAAATGGTTTTCCTCCACCTAAAAACATGTTTTCTGTACGTTAAAGATGTTAAAACACACGAAAAAGTGGTGAAAACCGGTTTTTGGAAGGACTTCTTATACCGTACTTCCGCCGTACATTGCATATTTGGTGGTACTTTTTAACACAAAATTTTTTGTGTTTTGCAAAAAATTTCCTATTTTTGCTGAAACATTATATTCTGAGACACATTAGTCAGCGAAATGTCCTCAGAAATCGTAAAAATGGCGCCTAATTTTCGAATTTTCGACCCTAGTATAGAATACCCCCAAACTTATGCCTTCCAAAACTTAAGTAAAGAGCACCCAAACATATGTTCCAGACCCCAGAAAAAGTGCGTAAAACACTCATTAGTCACAACTTCCATACGCTGGCCTACCCCTAAGCCTAAACTTGTTGTTCCAAAGGGTAGTTACAACGATTTTTAGAAGGTCTGATTTTGGGGGGGGGTATTCTATACTAGCGCCGAATTTTCTTCCATATTTTAACATAATTTAGTTTTAATTTTTACACTAACGTGTAGCTGCGGATCTCAGCTTTCTAAAAAGCTATAAAACTATTAGTATAATTTTAAAAATTTAGACATTTAGGTATTACAAGAAAGTCAGTTTTTAGCTCAGGTTCGTCCATTTGAATACCCAATCTCTTAAGTTTTGAAATTTTACAGCTGAGGATATAACTCATTAGAAAGCTGAGATCTGGAGCTACATAATGTGGTGAAAACTTGGATCAATTTATATTAAAATAAACAATCAACTTTAAAAATTAGACGACGGGTTTGCGACGAAAAGGCGCCATTTTGTAAATTGGACTTTAATGGATTTTTATGATTTGTCACAGACAGGCTTTCAAGTTCACAACTTGACTGAAGGAGATAGAGTGATTGCAATAAGAAGCACAGGCAGTGGTATGTGGACAGAATATAGCATAGTGCATGCCCATTGCTTGCTCAAAATTGACTCGGGCATAGATTTGGTAGCACTTTTGCTTATATATCTGAAAAAAACTATTTTGTTGCTCAATCAGGTGAGTGCAGCCACTTTGCTGATCAATCCACCCACCGCTTACGTTATGCTGACCCAATTTGTGAACCTGAGTCCAGGCGATTATATTATACAAAATGCGGCCAATTCTGGGGTGGGCAGGAGTGTTATTCAGATAGCTAGAGGTTAGTCAATAACAGATCTCAAAAAACTCACATACAAGTCACAGTTTTAGTTCTTGGCTTCAAAACCATCAATCTGATAAGAGATCGACCTAGTGTGGATGCCCTCAAATTGGAGCTTAAACATCTGGGGGCAGATCAGGTGTTTACGGAACAGGAGTTCAAGAAATGTTCTAAGACGCTGCTAAAACAGTTGGATCAGCCTATTAAACTGGGATTCAACGGTGTGGGCGGCAGAAGTGCTCTAGTAGTGTCCAGTTCACTGGCTTATGGAGCAACTCTACTCACTTATGGTAACATAGAAAATTTGACGCTACTTTGATATACCCCCCACCCCAAATCATGAGTTTTTTGCGTGTCTAAAAACCATTTTAAGTGATAATGTTGCTACAAAAGGACTGAAAAAGCAATTTTAAAGGGATTCTGGGCTGTATTGGGAGGAAAATAATACAGAGGCCACTTTTTTAAGGCTTTTTTATATTAAAATATATTGATATGACTTCCATTTAAAATCTAATTAATATTTGTGCAATTATTTTGCTAACTGTGCTAAGAGGGTCGTTTATTACGCGTAACCGCTTTTCTGAGTCTTGTAACACACTCGCGTAACAAAGCCCTGTAACAAGGCCCGTAACACCATTTTTTGGTGTTACGCATAACATGTTACGCGTAACAGCGAGACACGTAACACACTTAAGTTCAACGATTCTTTTGGTTTTTGTCAAAATTTACCCCTCAACGACGACTATACGCCGGTAAACAATGCTAGCTGGAGACATGCATTAAGCATATATGCACTTTTCTTGGTTTTAACAATTCTGATTAATGTAGTATAACCCAGTGATCTGACCCAAGTGATTTAGATTTGAGAAACTGTATTCAGAAAATTCTATTTGTGATTTTAGGTGCTGATCAGGTTTTTCACACAATTCCTACTGCATACAGCTGGACAAGGTCATCAACGAATGTAACCGTACAGTCAGAACTGTTTGTCTTTGTGGCAACTCCCAGTTTTGTGTAGCTGTATATGGTCGTGATGTCATTGTCTACGTGCCTTTGTGCTCTAAACCCGAGACAGTATGGCTAGGCTTTCGTAACATAACACGTTAATTTCCAAAGGCTGCCTAGTGACAGTTAGCTGATGTTGTCTTCACATCACTTAATTTAGGGTATTGCCGCCATTCAGGAGCTAAATTATCAGGTCGTAGTTACACACAGTGCTAAATGCATTGACACAGGAGCGTGTTCTAGGTGTAATATATGTGATATCCGGTACCGTTAAACTGTGATACTTGCTGAATGGCGGAAATACCCTAAATTAAGTGATGTGAAGACAACATCAGCTAACTGTCACTAGGCAGCCTTTGGAAATTAACGTGCTCCGACAGTTATGTTACGAAAGGCTAGCCATACTGTCTCGGGTTTAGAGCACAAAGGCTCATAGACAATGACATCACGACCATATACAGCTACACAAAACAAAAGTATTTTTTTGTCACAGCCAGAGATGAAAAACATGGTAAAACAGTCAACAAATGGCAAAAAAGGCTTTGAATAAGTGGCCCCCTACTACTACCTTCCTCTCCCAATACAGCCCCTAATTTCTTTTAAAATATCTTTCTCTGTCCTTTTGTAGCAAAATTATCACTTAAAAGTGGTTTTTAAACACTCTCAAAAAATCTTGATTTGGGGGGGGAGTATATGAAAGCAGCTTTTCAAGGGGTTTTATATCATAGTAGCGTCGAAAATTTGTTGTTTTTACCCGAGATATAAATAGGACTTTCCAAACTTTTAGGCGGAATGAGCAAGAAACCGTCGGAAATCTCGACCAGCTCATTTGTGTTCAAAAACTTAAAAGCTTTTGGCATAGGCATAGGGCCATGGATGGCTTTGCAGAAGAATCAAAAAACTGTGCAGTCCATGTTTCAGAAATTGCAAGCCATGATTCTGGCCGGTCAATTACAGCCCATACCTGTGGATACCAATCGCATGGACAATTTTGAGGAAGCGATAAGGAAAAGTGTGCAAGGAGGTTGCAAAAAACAATTATTTGTGTTCGACAATAAAGTGGAAGTTCATGTTAATAAATTGTGAAATTAATAGTGCCTATCAAATATACAATCTGCCACACAACTTGTCCAGCTTGGTTGCCAGTCTTCATTGTACCGTCAAAAACTGCACACTTTCTAAATGTTCTACAATTGACTCAAAAATTATTTTTTGGACTAGACTGACCGAAAAGAGTTTTTAAAAATCTTTGCAAATTAAAGTAAAAAAGAGTGCCAACTGGGTAACTAACTTGGTTCTTATCACAGACTACATTTTTAGAACACATTTACAGGCGGTTTCACCACTGTTGTAAACGTACATAATTCTTTTTTTAAATAAAATAAATGCAAGCAAATGATAATTTTTCTGCTTTTTCAAAACACGTTTCTATACCAAAAATTGGACGGCAAAAATATTTGACAAAAAATATCGTTAAACCGTAGTGGCTCCCAAGATAGGTGTATGTCATCTTGGTCAGACTCGACACTTCATGCAAAGAATTTCTGTAATTCAGTAATTATCTGATTTCTGGTTTTTAAAATCAATTTAATGTATATAAAAATTCAATGTGGACTAAAAATACGTTAAAAAGCAAGAAAATGCAAAAACAAATAGGGCAAAAAAGGAAAAAACTCGAGTGCGTCAACCACTAGGCTACCGAAACCCACGTGCTAACGAATGATTAATCGTTAAATAGTGTTTCAGCTCAAGTTTCAATCGCATTTTTTGCCGTACAAATCGACTGTTCCACAGAAAAGGATCTCTAAGTCAAAAAGGAATTTTCTATGCTCTGTCAAATGGTATATAGAGTTTTCCAATACTGCGTGGTCACTACCATGTATTCCCCTGTAAGTCAAAAAAATAAAATAAAGTTTTTTTGGAGAAGTATTATATTTATTTTTTCGTTGAATTTTAGAACAACATTTTCAGCTTAAAAAACTGTTTTAAAAATAATTATTGAGCTCTCAAATAACAAAAGTAAGAGACAACAGGAATTTCCAATCAATTCCGAAAATAACTGCTAGTTTTGCTCAGAAAGGCCACCTTCGAGACAGTGCGCCCTTCACTATAGTGCGCAGTCGGGCCGGAACCATGTGGACCCCAAATATTTTGGTCAACTCCTAAGCGGAGGCCTAAGCCTAAGCCAAAAATATGAAAAAAATTTAAAAAAAATCCTAAATACGGGAAACAAATTTACGAATATGAAATGATTCACAATTTCAATGAATTACTGATATTTTTTGACCAAAATATTTGGGGTCCACATTCCGAACCAGTACCCTTGGGCCGGTCACGTGAGTGCGCACTATTGCCAGGTTCAAGTGTGCCCCAAACTTTTCCCGCATGTTTCATTAGATCAAATAGGCATATGCACACTCTCGAACATAACTGTAGCGCAGTTTACTAAAGTTTCATAACTATAGAGCATTTTTCGGCATTATTGACATGATTAACTGCAAATACTTTTAATATCTTTTAATTGCTCAGCTTGAGACCACCAGTTCGAGATTTCATAAGGGCATTACATCGGCGAGGGGCAACCCTCTGCCATAGAGAAAGGTCACCAAGTGTACATGCACATCAGAAATCTCAAACCGAGGCGGTTTAGCCTTAACTAGTGAAAATGTTAACTAGCAATATAACATATAGCAATTCAGTTGATTATAAATGGCCACCTCTCGAAGTTTGAAAGGCCAGTATGATCGAAAAAGCACACACACTGGCACAACAAACCCCCTGAGGAGAACAACACAACTTCTTTAAAGAAGGAATCAAGAGAATAATAGTAGCATTGTTGCCCCCTTCCCTCAATAAATGTTGCGGTGGCTGGCTGAATTACAAAAGAGGGGCTGTACAAGGCTGCACCTTATGCAAAGCAGGCAATGTATGGCTGTTTCTGGTTGCGGACTCGGACCTTTTATACAGGCAAAATGGCATGAGGGGAGGCAGGCTATGAAGCTGCTCTAGGCATCTTACACCCACATAATGAGCAAGGTGCCTTAATGATGAATCAATAGGACAGAAAAGGGAGGAGGGAGCAACAAGCTTGATGATGATGATTTATCAGTAACGCCTTGCCTAGCTTCAACTCCTACTATTGTCTGGATCGAAATATAGAAAAAGAAAAGTGGAAATTCCTGGTTCACAAAAAACGATTTGAAAATAGCCTAGCTAACAATAAAATAAAATGAAGAAACATTAGGAAAAAGAACTTGAACTTTGTACTAACTTCGGTCTAAGGCTATCTAAACTTGTGTGATTTAGGACAGCAGTATACTTGAAGTATATAGTACAATGGCGAATGCAAGAATTTCTGACGGGGGAGGGTCATCAAAATTTTTGAGGTCACTTTATCTAGTGCTTGTTCACTTTTGAAGCCATTTTTTAATTTTGCGGGGGCACCTACCGGCTCAAATATACTGTATGCTGTCTTTTAGACAGTGTTGAAAATTTTTTTTAAATGCTGCTAACATCATACTAGACCTTCATGGCAGAGGTTTTATTCATCAAGGGGAAATTAAAAACCCGGATAATACAACAGTAAATTTATAGCTAATCTAGTCAATTATATTTTTACAGTCAGCCTACTTCGCCACAAGTTTTTATTTAGTTTACTTAACTATAAATTTACAGTTAGTCTAGTTGACCATAATTTAACAGTCAGTCTTGTTAACTATGAACTTATAGTTATTGCAAAATTTTTAGGGTTCCACGGGATTGGAAAACTTTTTGGCTAGAATGGTTAGAAATTTGATTAAAATTAGAGTTAACAAAGACACCTGTAGGTCGGCCACAAAACATCAATAATAAAGGATAATTTAACAGAGAAATTTCGACTAAATGGTGAATTTAGACCAGTTTTTAAGGGATTTTTTAAATATCCGCCTGCTGAAAAAATTCTGTTGAACTATCCAGTTTTTTTAATTTTCTGCTTGTTAAATAAACCCCCCGCCGACCAACACAACACGATTGAATTTATCGCGGTCAGATTAGGGTACGGACGGTATTTTTGGGACGGTATTAGAAGTTTTGGGACGGTATTAGAAGATGTTTTGAAATGGGAATGCAGGACAGGAACGCGGTTCACACCAGTGGGCAAGAGCTATTTGAATAAATAGTATTCATTGTCTATATCTTGTCAATAAGCAGGTATTATTACTTTTATGATACAAAGGTTTTTTATTTATTATTTTTCATGTTTAATATTGCTTTGCATATCATCGTTCCACTTTTTGTTGCATCTTGCAAAAAACCATGAACAGCAAGTTTCCTACTTGGACATATCACCAAGCCTGTGCACAGGCCGGCCTCATGAAGCCTAGAGCCCAGGCCTATAGCAGCAAAAGCCAGCCCGGGCCGTTTTTTAAGGCCCCAAGCTAGCGCCCTAGGCCCCATTGAGATCAAATTTAATCAAGTTTGTTGCCGTAATTTTAAGATTTACACCACTGTTCAGTTTTGAATCAAATCGTAAAATCTTATTTTAGCAAAATTAACCCACAAGAAACATTTGTGGCATTTCGAAACACCGTGTCTAGCAGAGTTGGCCCAGAATTTTTTTCTCAATTCTCAAATATTTTTGTAATATTTTCAATTTTTTCGAAAACCTTTGGTGTCATTCAGCACAGTATTAAATTCTGCATTAGATGGACAAAAAAGATTGTGTAAGATGCTTACTTACCACAGAAAAAAATAACCTTTGAAGATGAAAATTCCGGTCCCTTTTCCGGTCGGAATTAGACCGCGATTTTCACCTTAAAAGAGCATTATTTTTTGATTATTAAGCATTTTACGCAATCTTTTTCGTCCATCTAACGCAGAATAGGCAGAATGGCACCAAATATTATCAAAACAAATTGCAAAATTACAAAAATATTGTGGAATTCCGGTTTTGACTGTGTCTACAGTAATAGTATTGTTGTTTAAAAAACAATTAAGCGTGGAAGAGAATAAGGAGGCAGAAATGTTCAACGGCGAGAATAGGCAGCAAGGATGAGTAAGCTACACACAACCACCACCAAAACAAAGAAGACATTTTTGTGCGAAAAAGCAAGTCAGAAATAGCACACACATGATCAGGCACCTTCGGTAATCACGATGCTTCCTCCATAAACAAATTTCGGTTGTTCATCAAAAGGTGGTACTGTTATTGCAAAAAAATTATTGAAATCGTCAAAGTTACTCTTATTTTAAAATAAAAATAATCGAATAAAAATTATATTTTAAGAAGTTGCGCCTCAAAAATATTTCTAGTATAAATTCAGAATTAGAATCGCATGTGCTTCTAATTCACAAGCTCAACACCTCTGAGAACATTCAAGCAAATGTTCTTCCTCTATCATGCTCGAATTTTTTTCTAGCTCTTTATCTGGCGTATTTCCTCTAATAAGCACGCACCCTCTACTTTGAGGACCTATATCTCAGCTCAGAAAAAATATTTTGCAAAGCTGTTCATTGCATTTTCCTAACCCCCACGAGCTCTACTGATTAAACTTTTTAGATTTTGCTTAAGCACCCAAAAATCTCGAGATCGAATTCAAATTTTTTGTGTTAAGAAATATTTCTTTTATCGTGTTGAGCAGAAAAAATGAGTTCGGCAGGTTGGCTGCATAGTGCACAGAGAAAATCGGGTAGTCCATTTTTTCTAAAATTAAGAAAAAATAAAGATAATTTTGAACTTGAAATTTTTTTATCTGTTATTAGTGATAACCAAACAAATAAGGTGTCATTCGATTGCCCAAAATGTCAGCTTTCAATCAAAAAAAGAGATCTTTTTAAAACACTTCAAATTAAAAAAGTTATGAACAAAATAAAGCGTGACAAAAATTTGGTCCATATGGTACTTTGGTTTATATTGCCGCTATCTATTTATAGACTGTTGAAAAGATGATCAAAAAATTCTAGACTTAGAACTACAGAAGCAACTTAGTGGAAATATTTTCAAAATTACTCCAGGACAGTGGATTGGAAAAGTTTCCCCTAGTAAGCAAAGAGTACCAGAGGGTATCTTTGAAAAAGTCACCTTGGCAGCAACATCCCATGTTTTGGTTTGAAAGCCTTTAATAAACTCCTGAATAAACTCCAGGTATGCTTGTTGCAAGTTGCAGCACAAAAACGCGAAAAATATAGAGTGAATGATGTCAGTGCAGTGAGAAAGAATGAAAATGGCAGATTGAATTTTCGGAAAAAAAGTTCGAAATTCTTTACCCGGGTCTTAGCCACAATAGACTACTTGGGTTTCTAAAAGGCTAAAGATCATTTTGATATCAAACTCGTGAAAAATGAATTTCACACCTAAAGGGAACTGGATACCTTTACATGTTTTTTAATTTAAATTTTGAACATTTGCATGCGAGACCAGATACGAACAATAGATGTACCCGCCCCCCCCCTTCTTAAAGTATTTCAAGGTCATCTTCGGGTAATTTATCACATTTTTCTTGCTGAAGCAGCGCAAAAAGATTCCCTAAATGCATTTTTAATCAAGAGTACTTAATCAAGAATCAGGTGTAAGGTAAGTGAGTGCACGCATCTCTAACTCTCAAGCCCCTTGCGCACGCTTCAGCAAGGGGGTGGGTGGTAACTTTTTTTTTAAATTGTAAATTGAAAACAGTGTAGGTAAAATGATCTCAGGAGGAGCTTTTGATTTTTAGAGAATTGAAAAAATAAGGGTTTTTTTAAGTATGGTATCTTTTTATAAGATCCGCGATTTTAAAACGGTACGGCGAAATCCCAGGATAAAAAATTAAAGGAAAAACGATTGTACAACGGCTCATGCACAACCGTGGATTATTGCTCTAGAAATACTTATTGAAATCGGTAAGAGAGATGCTGCCTCATCTATCGTATTCTTTTAATTTTTCTTGTACTAATCATTATTTTTCTTGTAAAACTTTTATTTATTAGGATATCGACAACACTAAAAACGGGCTTTTTAATCCTTGTATAATTATACTATAATCCTTAGATATGTAGAAAAATAAATATATGGTTTGAATTGGCCGTGCAAATGGACTGTAAGTGGAGCGTTCTCTGGCCTTCCGTCCATTTCATTGACTTTTTGGTGAAAGAAACAAGAGATTTGTCGTTTGTTTTGAGTAGTGGACCGAATATCACACTGAAATCATCACTTTTAACCCTGTTTAAGTATTACTAAATACAGAAGACTGGAATTCGTGTAAACCCAAGTACCGAATTTCATATCTCTTTTGAAACCATTTGCAAAGATTATACAACCGTTACGTTATATTTGTTGCAGACCTATCTATCTACTTATTGCCATTGCAACACAAGTCAGTGGCAGCAGCAGTCATGCCAGCAGTAAAAGGTGATGGAATGCGTGGACTAGCTGTCTTCATTTCAGACATTGTGAGTCACTATACATACCGTATTTCCTCTAATAGAAGACCCCCTCCTATTACAAGCCTCCCTCTAATATAAGCCCTTTCCTTTCAAAAAACCTCCCAAATTCAAAATTTGTTCTAGAAATAGCTATAAATCAAAAAGACTATATTTTACAAAAAATTAAATCAATTCTGAAAGCAATTTGTAAATTTTGCTTGGCCTTTGTCTGTCTATTTCGAAAATTGCCCTCTTGACATCGTGCTTTCGTCATTTGCTTGGGTTTTACCCATCTCTCGATCGTTTTTTTAAGCTTTTACTATGTTTTTATTTAACTTTTCCACTTTTAACTCATAAATATGGAAATATGGAGGGTAAAAATCCCTACAAATGTCATCGACTGGGCAGAACTTGGCCAACTCCTTAGCCAACTCCAAGCCCCCTCTATCATAAGCCCCCTCTGGAGATTATCCAAAAAATAGAAGCCCCAGGGTTTCTATTAGAGGAAATACGGTAATTTAATTTTTTTTGTGAATCTGTATATAGTTTGACTACAGGACCCGTAGTAAATATGACATTTAGTCACTAATTATTAAGTCACTAATAAAAGTGGCTAATCGGCAGTAAACAAAAAATTTAGCCGTCTAATTAATTAGTGACTAAATATTTAGTCGGCTAAATATTTAGACATTTAGTCGGCTAAATGTCTTATTATTTAGTCGTAGTAATTATATAATTTAGTAGCTAAATAATTATTCACTAAATATTTGCAGGCTATAAAATTAGCAGCTAAATATTTAGCCGTAGTAAATAATGAATTTCCATAAATATGTCGTGACATCTTTATTCACTTCCACAACAATAGATACCACATATTCAGCCAAAATATTCTCTCACAATTCTGTTTCTATCTTGAATCCCAGTCATTTGACGGCCTTGGTAAAGCTCTTCCTCCGCTTGCTCATCACCGAATTCCTCTTCATCCTCAGGCTCAGGCATCCGCAGCTCAATGGCAAGATTGTGTAGAACAGCGGTTGAGAGCACTACATCGACCACATTCTCCAATTTGAGCCTAACTTCGCTATTCAGAATTGAGAATCTTCTTTAACACTGACCGATTCTTTGTTCCACCCCCACCCTTGTCTTCTTGTGCGCCTTATTGTATCTGTTACCATACTTTTGCAGTCATACAGTAGTAAATAAAAGTCTTATAAACTAACCTCAACTCTGCAGGTGTCGATGGTCGGAGAAAGGGAGTCATTAGCCATTTCTTACACGGATAGCCAGAGTCGCCGAGGAGAATACTACCGATTTCATTGTTTTGGAAAGCATCCCAGAGGAGGCTCGTGCGAAGAATATGGGAATCATGTGTGCAACCTGGATGCCTAGCGACCACATTGGTGAATTGACCCTCGGAATTCACAACCACCTGAAGCACATACATAGATCCCAACTACAATTGGACAAAGAATATAAGTACTACTTACTTGGACATTGATGGAGTGGCGATTCTTTCTATTGACATAATCCCGCTCCACCTCTTGATTTGGCGCTTGAATGTGGACATGTGTTCCATCGATGAGCCCATCCACGTTTGGAAAACAAGCAACTAAAGAGAAAACACGCTTTTCCCTTGCAACATCCTATAAATCTTCGCAATAAAAAACGCAGTGTTGAGTTTCTTGGTCACGTTATCCCATGCTTTGTTCGACTTGGACTGAGCTTCGGCTATACGAGAAGACGGAAAGAGTGCAGAGAAGCGCTGACAACTTAGCAGAGATATCGGCATTGAATCGGCTTTTCTCCATGGTTGAGCTTCTAGATCTAAAGGATTGTAAGTTAAGCATGAAGGAAAGGCTATATAGTGCCATATAGTGTCAAAAAGTGATACAAAAAGTATGTTTTGAAAACGTCCATTTTCTCGGCAAGAAGGAAAAGCAGTGATGACAGATCGAAAGAGCGATAAAAGTTGGTATAGGAACGTCAAGATCAAAAAATAGACCAACTCTGACAAAGTATGATAAAAACGGGCTGGAAGTTAGGACTAAATAAATTTAGCCTGCCCTAGGGTAGTCCACTTTTTTAGTGGGAAAAATTAGTCACTAAACTAAATATTTAGACTTTAACCTCAACTTTAGTTTCTATATTTACTACGAAAATTAGTCACTGAATAATTTAGTCGACTAAATAATTGGCCTTAACATATTTACTACCAAAAACCCAAATATTTAGTTACTGATAAAAAAAGTAGACTTTAACCGTCGATATTTACTACGAGCACTTTTTCGTTGATTTAGACTTTAGCCTAGAAGTCTAAATATTTAGTCACTAATTTTCATATTTACTACAAGTCTAGGGCCGCGATTTAGGGGGAGGGTTAAGAAGGGGTGGTAATTACCACAGAGCCTCCTCCTTCGAAAAAAATTGAAAACAGTGTAGATAAAATAATCTTGAAAAAGCAGGAAGCGATGTAGATTGTATGACAGCCGAAAAATAGCTAATAGATCAAATTAAAGTGAAATTAGCGAGCTAAAAGTTCAAAACTTTAGCGAAATTGCAAAAGCAAAGAAGCGGAACTGAAACGTATTAACAAGGAGCTGGCCAATATTCGCTCCAAGTTCAAAGGTAAACTTGCTACATAGATTATATCACACAATATCTGTTTGTGTGTGTATTTAAGGTGACAAAACGCTAGATGGCTACCAAAAGAAAAAGTATGTGTGCAAGTTACTCTTCATATTTCTGCTCGGTCATGACATTGGTAGGCTAAATTTATTATTTCCCTTTTTAACATAACTAACGTCAAATTGCAGACTTTGGGCACATGGAAGCAGTCAACCTACTTTCTTCCAACAAATACACTGAAAAACAAATAGTAGGCGTTTAAAATTGAAACACTTTGAGCTAGTATAACTTTGGAAAATCGAAAAGAGCTATTTAGAGTCAAAATTGTCATTTTACTTATTAAGTTTGACACCATTTAGAACCCACTACGTTTGTTAAAACGACTATTGACTTGATTTTTTATAGTTTGTATTGCCGATCCTAATGTCTTGTTCAGGGGTTCTGAGTTGAAGTCGGAGTTGGGGTAAGGCGTGTTCAAGATGCGAAATACTCCGACTCCATAGGGATCCTGAACGACCCTTATAGTTAATCTAGTTAAAAATAAATAAACAGTAAGCCTTGTTAACTATAAATTTAGAGTTAGTCTAGTTAACACTCCAAAGCTCGATCGCTACAGGTATACACATAGGGTCAAAATTTAAAGCTGAACAAGATGGCGCAAACAGAAATTTCAAATGGCCGTTTTGGGGGTTTTGGCACCAATTTAAAAAAGTGCAGTTTTTGAAAATGAGTTACTTCATATAAACGCCTCCAACTCAGATTGTTAGGTTTATTTAGAAAAGCTGTACTGCTCATTGAATTCGCGAGGAAATGGGCTTTTAGATGAGGCAGTTATATGGAGTAACTCATTTTCAAAAACTGCACTTTTTTAAATTTTGACCCTATGTGTATACCTGTAGAGATCGAGCTTTGGAGTGTTAACTATGAATTTAAAGTTAGTCTAATTAGCTATAAATTTACAGTTAATTTAGTTAGCTAGTTAGCCACTTAGATTTCCTATTTTAAGTTTTTTGGCATATAAATTTTAAAAACATTATTTTTGCGCGGTCTACTTGTGGTTTGGCTACTGGTCTGTAAATGTGATTTGGATAAGCACGCCCGAACCACAAAGGCACCAAGCAAAAATCGTATTTTCGACGTTATATACCAAAAAAAATTAATATTTTCGAAAAACGCCAAAAGAAAAAATATGAGAAAAAATCTCCAAAATTTAAAACTGTAAATGACTGTTTCATTGTGTATCTGTTTGCAGGGCTATCTGTTTATCTCGGTGTTGATTAATTTGAATTCCGAACTGATCAAGCTAATAATCCAGTCTATCAAGAATGATATATCCAGCCGCAATCCTGTTCATGGTGACCGTTACCCCATGAATCCCACAAAACTATAATTTCAAGTTTTATAGTGAATCTCGCCCTACAATGTATCTCCAATATTGGCTCAAAAGATATGTGCGAAGCGGTATATTTTTGTAGATTGTAATCACAAATATTTTCAAGTGTCATAACATGTTCAGTTTGCTCATGACCTGCCCAAACTACTCACTTCTGGAGACACCATCGACTTTGTCAAGCAATCAGCTGCCCTGTGTAACATTTTACTTCTAAAACAAAATAACCAAAACAGAAATTTTTTAAGTACTTGATCCATTTCAGGTCTATTGAAACTTTTCCGAACCTCGAACGATGTGCTTCCCCCAAGCGAGTATTCCGTCCGAATAGTTCATCTACTCAATGACTCCCATTTGGTAAAATATTCTCGCCATTACTAAAAATAGGTACAGGACCGACATTGGACCCAGGTTTTGGTCCCATTGACGTCGAGTTTTGTTTGGCTTCCTCACCGGGTGAATCTTGGTCTAAAATTACGCTTATAGTCGTGTGGCGGCTCCCGCTTGTTCTGCATTTTTGTCAAAAGTCTTGTCCGAGATCCCGGACGTATCAATTGCTTATGTTTCGGTCATACTTTGTCCAAAGTCGAGTTCCTAGAAATTTAGCTCCTGCTGCTACCGCTAAAAAACTTTATTTTGTTTCTATCGCATAGCTTGCCAACACTATTACCTCAATTGTAGGGAGTGGTAACCGCAGCGGCATCGCTCATAGAAGCCTTGTCAAAAAAGTGGCCTGAGGAGTACAAGGGCTGTGTGTCTCTGTCTATTGCTAGATTGAGCAGGGTTGGTGGTCAACATTTTACTAGAAAAAACCTACGTCTTGATTTAGATTGTTACATCAACTTATACAGACCTGCAAGATTATACCTACTATTTCGTGCCGGCCCCTTGGTTGTGCGTCAAGTTGCTCAGGCTATTGCAAAACTACCCCCCTCCAGGTAAATTAAAACTACAAAACACGTTTTTTGTAAAATTTTTGTTTATTTAATTTGTTCACCAATAGGATTCCAAAAAAATTATTTGTTGCAGAAGACCCGGGCAACAGAGCTCGCCTATTGGAGTGTTTGGAAGGAATTTTGAACAAAGCTCAAGACGCTCCCAAGTCCAAAAAAGTGCAGCATGCAAATGCCAAAAATGCAGTTTTATTTGAGGCCATAGCACTCATCATTCAACACGACAGCGAGCCAAGTTTGTTAGTCAGAGCTTGCAATCAGTTGGGCACTTTCCTCTCCCATCGAGAAACTAATTTGAGGTTGGGGAATATTGAGACATTTTGGTCAATGAAAGCAATATTTGTTGTAGGTATTTGGCGCTCGAGTCTATGTGTTTGCTGGCTACTTCTGAGTTTTCACACGATGCTGTCAAAAAAGTTGGTTTTAATTGATCTGAATGAAATGTTTTGAAGGGATACCCAATATTTAGACCTGCTTTTTCCATTTTTTCTCCTGCCCCACCCGTGATCCAAAATATTACTCTTTAAAACAATTACAATTTGCAGCACCAAGAGACCATAATCAACTCTCTGAAGACTGAGAGGGATGTGAGTGTGCGCCAAAGAGGTAGTTTTGTGTGACACATAAAAATTCTGAAAATTTTTTTTCAGCCATAGATCTGCTCTATGCCATGTGTGACAGGTCCAATGCTGAAAATATAGTGGCTGAGTAAGTAAATGACTGGATTTTTGATGGCTGTATACTGTCACACCCTGATTCGCGTTCAGAAAATTTTAGAAAATTTTAGAATGCTCACCTACCTTGAAACCGCCGACTACTCCATTCGAGAGGAGATGGTGCTCAAAGTGGCTATATTGGCTGGTTGGATTAGGAATTTTTTATTGAAAATAGACTATTGGATTGGATTTAGAGAAATATGCTACTGACTACACTTGGTATGTAGACGTGATTTTGAAATTGATCCGTATAGCTGGAGACTATGTTTCTGAGGAGGTGTGGTACAGGGTTATACAGGTTTTTTAATTTTTATTGGTTCTAGACTTACAATTAATTTGTAGATTGTAGTCAACCGCGAAGATGTCCAAGGTATATTTTTGGAATTTAAACAGGAATTTTTCGCAAAAAACTATTGTTCGCTTCCTCCACATTTTTCGTTGGAATTTCAAAAAAATATATATTTGATGACTCTAGAGTGGATGTTTGATTATGAACGGTTGAGTCATTTAGAAATGTGCGGCCATATGCCTAACCCTATTATTCAGTTATTTTGGCAAATTTTCATATAATTTCCTAAATTAGCCAAAAACATTAAATAATAGTAGTGTTGTTCAGGCTACGCATCCAAAACAGTGTTTGAGGCTTTGCAGAGGTAGCTTAAAATCCTTAGTTTCTCCCATACTTACTCTTTTAGACCGGCTTGTCACGAGGGCATGGTCAAAGTGGGTGGCTATATTTTGGGCGAGTTCGGAAACCTAATTGCTGGAGATCCACGATCTAGGTGGGCACACATATTAAAGCATAAATATTGTATAAAGTATTTTTTGTCTGCTTTCAGCCCTCAGATTCAATTTGAGTTGTTACACAGCAAATACCACTTGTGTTCAATTGGCACTAGATGTCTTCTGTTGACCACCTACGTGAAATTCTGCAATTGTAAGTGTTGGCCACCATCAATAAATGAACTTTGATGTTTTCTACGATTCAAGATTCACGAACTCGTACTCGTACCGTGCGCGTACTACGAGTACGAAGTACGAGCAGCCGAAAAACAGAGGTACAGAAAAAGTAAAGAGATACGTGCACGAGATTTCAGAAAATTCCCAACACTGATTGGGGTAGCTTTAATGAAACTATAGTGTTTCACTGAAACGATCGACAAAATACGAATTTTCACAATTTTTCGCACTGGCCTGGCCAATTATATATTTAGGATAACAGAAGTGTCAGAACTTAAGAAAAAACAAACTTTTTGGGCTTTCGTTATTAGAAGAGTTGACTATACGGCTAGAGGAGATTTGTCAAAAACGAGATTTGTTGATAAATTAACTAAATATATATATTCATAGTTTGGCAGCTAAAACGTTGGAAAATGGGCGTGCGACCGTTTTCATGTAGGCAACGTAATGTAATCATGCCCTAGAGAGCTCAGTTAAGCTTTGCCAAACATCGTTTTTCCAAAACACACATTTGCCAAACCTCGTTTTGCCAAATCTTCCCTAGCAGACTGTACTATTTAAACCAGCATTGGTTGAGATAACATAACAAATATAATAAATATAACTTTTGAATAATTCTTTTCGTATCATTCGAAAAATGCTTTTTTAGTATTTCCCGAAATCAAGCATCATATCCAGGAGATCCTCAAAGCAGACCACAACCTGCGCAACCCAGATGCTGGTAAACCATCTTATATTAGGGTATTTTACGGTAATTACTATTAACAAAAAAAAATTCATAGAATTACAACAAAGGGCTGTAGAATATTTGCAGTTGAGCAAGGTGGCTTCTCCTGATGTTCTGGCTACGGTACTGTTTTATAGCATTTGGTTTTAATTTTCAAGCCTTACACTCATTACAGATTTTGGAAGAAATGCCCCAGTTTGCGGAAAAAGAAAGTAGCTTGTTAGCCAAGCTCAAGAAGTCCAAACCTCAGGTGGAAGAAATGGAAAACCAGGGGGCCGAGAAGAAGCAACGCCCATCTGCTGTTATGAATCAGAGAAAGGTGGGCTTGCATTATTTTCTCGAAGTTAGAGTCATGAACCAAAACTGAAAATAGATTAGATTAGGACCGAGAAATTTTCTACTTGTCGGCCACATGGAAATTCCAAATCTAAAAAAAAATGCAGTCTTAGATTTGAAAAGTCCTATGACTGCTGATAGCTCTAGATGACTGATAGCTCTCGATCTAATTAACCTAGCCCATTTTATTTTTCTTACTTGATATTGCCTTTATAGAACACCATTCAATCGGGCAAACTAGTAGATATCGACAATGGATTCTCCAATGGCTCCTCTTCAAATGCTGCAGCCAGTTCTGACCAGTTGGCTGATATATTTGAAGCCCTTTCGACAACTACAACAAATACAGCACGCACCAATGGCTCTGCTACTGAATCTCCTGTGATCAACCAAAGCGACTATCTCAAGTAGGAGGGGTAGTTTGTGGTTAGACAGTTTACATAACAATTTACAGATTTGTGCTCAAACAAAACGGTGTGGTTTATGAGGATGAATTTATACAAATTGGTTGGTAAGTAAAGGGTTATAGCTATTTTTATGAGGATGACCAAATAATATGTGCGTTTAGCAAATTAGAGACCAAAGAGAACCTAGCTAGATTGGGCATGTTCTACGGCAACAAGACAAGTCAACAATTCACCCATTTCCAGGCCAATGTCGTGTGTCCGGGAGTGCTGTCCACTCAGCTTATGTCGCAAGTTAGTGATATTACTTGGCCTACATAGGCAAATTCACAAAAAATAGGAGTCAAGTTAATTTCGATTAGAAACTTGATCAAATGAAAATGTTGCTCACTTTTGGCACTTTTCGAGGGTGTGCTTTTGGAAAAAAATTAAGTTTTTGAAAAGACGATTGGCAAAATTAGACTTGGTAACAGTCTGTCAAAACAGAACTGGCACAAAACTTCAAAAAAGGCGAACACAACGGAAAAATGCCCGCGTTTGGAAAAAATGCCCGATGTTATTGTTTCACTTTGTTTTAGTCAAAAGGCTCCAATATGCTTACTTTTCTTAAAGTGATAACATTACCAGGTAGTCCTGCGATTCTAGTTTCTGACAAGGTATTACTTATTTACAGTCTAGTCTCGTTTATCCGACACCTGATTTTTAAAAAGAGGTGTCGGATAAACGAGAGACGCGCGTTTTTATGGCAACGTAAAAGGATTTGGGAAAAACGATCGGCAAAATCAGTATCCTTGCGATATTTCGGACTAAAACAACCAAAGACAACTGGAAAAGCATTTTAAAAATTGGCTTAAAAAAAGTGTCGAACCCTACGAACTTGAGGGAGTGTCGGATAAACGAGACTAGACTGCACTTTTAAATATAGAACAAAAACTAAAAATATGAAGCAAGTCAGAAAAATAATTTGGTTCATACTTTCACCTTCTTTGCTACATTTTGCAAAAGATGTTGCAATGAATGATATTTCGTTAGAAACTAGAACCGTAGCTACCTGGTAGTGTTATCACTAGAAAAAGTAAGCACATTGGTGCTTTTTTCATCAAAACAAAAAAAGTGGGCACTTTTAACGCTGGCCCTTTTTACTTACCGTCCAAAAATGGTAAAAAAGTGTCGAATCCTAGGTGAGAAGTTATTATTTTAATAAACGTGCTCTCTTAACGTTCCATTTTCGCCGGTTTTTTCATCGAGAGGTAACTGCATAATCAAATCGCAGTCTATCACGGTTTTTGTCGTAACTGTAGTACATTTTTTGTGACATTTTTAAAATCACTGATTGTAGGCCAAACCCGTGAATCAAGAAGTGGAAGCTGGAATCCAAATGCAACAACTCATCAATTTTGTGTGTCTTCAAGACTTCGCTAAATCACCCATTGCCAACATTAGCTTCAGTTATGTGTATGTGCTGCATCACAAACATTCCAGTCTATAATAATGCAATTTATATTTAGTAGCAAAGATGGTTCCAGCCAAAAGTTTGCCAAGTCTTTCTATTTGCCTATCTTCATCAACAAGTTCTTTGAGCCGACAGAGATGACTTCAGAACAATTTTTTGCTAGATGGAAACAACTCAGTCAGCCGGCTCAAGAAGGCCAGAAAATATTTGCCGCCAAATATCCTATAGAGCCCGAGCAAATATCCACAAAGGTTAGTTTACTACTTTTACAAAACAGTACTAAAGCCTCTATTTTAGCTATCTGGTCTGGGCGCTCGCCTGCTGAGCAATGTGGACCCCAACCCAGAGAACTTTGTGTGCGCCGGCATAATTCACACTCAAGCTGCTCAAATTGGCACTTTGATTAGATTAGAGCCCAACAAATCTGCCAAGGTTAGCTTTGAAAATCTATTGTCTACAGGCATGTGCACATGCTTGCCCCAATTTACAAAATTCCCACGAGCCGGCCCAAAAAAACTCTGAAAATTTGATGATTCACAGCCTTTCAAAATTTGAATTTCCTTGTATTCCAACTCAAACAGAACGCAACTAATTTTATTGAAGTTTCTATGGGCTTTTTAAATTTTTGTCCTATCTTCACCGAAATGTGCTGTTTTATTTCAAAAAGCACACTACTTTTTACCTCAAAAGATTTTCTGTTTCGCCAAATCACACATTATGATTTTTCGATTTATCATGGGTTTCGTGGGTAATATTGTAAGATCTAATAATTAGTTTACGAACACCTACCAGCCACCCATACAATTTCTACCACAAAAAGACTCAGAACTATCTTTATTCTTACAGCAACACAACAAAAAACTTCGGAGAAGAACAACAAAACTTACAGAATAAATGAGTGATTCTTGAGACCGGCAAAGCAACATCTTCCATCCAACGAAGCCTTTTTCTTGGGCAAAACATCAGCATAGGATAGAAGTGCCAATGTCAAGCAAAAAAGCCTTAAGTGCCATCTTCAGAGCCTTCTCCAACGAGTCATTAAGGCGACTGCTTCCACCACAAGCCAACTGAAGTCACTCAAAATTTAATCGCAAATAGAGATTCCATGTGGTCAAGATTGATGGTTGATGTGGTGTCGTCAAGAATGCTGAAAGCTATACTGTGAGAGTAGCCTAGGTAAGAACTGCGACAAAACTGCATACCTTTTAGTTTTGACCAGACAGAAAATCAGGAGCAGTCAACGTTTTGATGAAAACCGCATTCAAGTCTAACCGATGCTTATCGCGCGTGAATAATAGCATCTGCTTTGTTAAGGACATAATCAAAAGAAACAGCGATTTTCTAAAAACAAGACGTATGTTAACTAAAGGCAGGCCAAACAAACCCAGTGCAGCTCAGTAGGTGTAGTAAAGTCCACAGCCAGTTCATTCGGTCTTCCATTCGCTAGCTTTGATTGCTGCTCTCTCTTCATCACCGAGTTCTGCTCTTAATTTAGCTTCCAGCCGTTTTTCATCAGCTCGTTTCACTGAAACAAAAGAACCGTCAAAACAGTAGATGAAACAAGGTGAAAGAGCTTACAAAGACGGATTCTTGTCGTTTCCTTTGCTCGAGAACTTGCTATTTTTTTGAAATTTTTCTCGCTCTTTTTGCTTCCACAGCGGTCATTGTCGCTTCCAAAGTTCTCGGAGCGACATATTGCTTTGTTATGAGCTCTTTTCGTATCACAGAAGCACGTCTCGTTTGCACCATTGAACCACCTGAAAACACAAAAAATATTGGTCAACATAAGCGACAGACGAAAAGTGCAAAACCACGGAATTTTTAATACAATTTATATTCCAAAACATAGCTCATACATTCAGTTACTCAAAAAGTTGAGCCGATTTTCGTAAAGTTGTCACTTTAAAAACTAGAGACCGTTTAAAGAAAACAACTGGCATTTTTCCGAATAAACGTTTTCTGCGTTTTCTTTCTAACTTTTGTATAAAACACCCTAAGTTTGTATTTATTGTATATATCCTTGGTACCAAAATGCAGCAAATTTACTCCTTTATCGAGTCTCCGGTTGTGTTTGAGAAAAATTACACCGAAAAACTTGGCGGGATCTCAATCAAATTAATAAGTCAAAGAAATTTCTTCGAAAATTTTCAAAGAAATTGCTTGTGGTTTTGAAATTTTACGTGTTTTATGGACAAGTGACAGCTCATTCGAAAGCTCTTAATGCGAGGAATATTTTGGCTATCAGCATGCAGAAGCCAAAAAAAGGAAAAACCAGGTCAGAGACATGAAACAAAAAAGGGGTCTCAAATTTATCATTTTCGGCGCCATTTTCTCTAATACACTAAGATTCAAATTTTGAAAGGCTGTGGACTATGCAAATTTCGTTAACTCTGTAAAATATGTTGACTGTGAAAATGGTTATTATTCTTTTCGACTTTGAAAATAGCTCCTTTTCCACCGGTAATGTCTCTTTTCCTGCCGGAAATTTGAAAAAGCTTTTATTTTCGGAGTTTTCACATTTCAATTTTTTTTGACCAGCATGTAACATAGGATCTTAGCTTTCGTACAAGCTATAAACTGACTAAATGGGGTTTCAAAAAGTTGGAGAGATAGGTTTTTGAATAGACTAGATTTTGAAAAAAATTGCTTTATTGAAAGACTTTTTCTTCCGACTTTTTAAAATTTTACTCAGTAAGTTAATAGCTTGTAAGAAAGTTGATATCTTGGATTACACGTTGGTCAAAAAAATTTAAAAAGTTATAAGAAAATCCCCGAGATCAAAAGCTTTTTTAAATTTTCGGCAGGAAAAGAGACATTTCGGGCAGAAAAGGAGCTATTTTCAGGGTGGAAAAGTATTTCAAGCTATGAAAATTCGTTAACTATGGAAAATATCTCTATATAGTATTTGGGACGGGTGGGTTGGTTGGTTAACGCATTTGAGTACATGTTTGGCCACAAAGGAAAACTTTTTTTAGTGTAATATTTTTATTTGCATGTTTATACTCATTCGAAAGCTATTTCAATGGCGGAGGACCTTTCGCAATTAGATTTGAGAATTGTTGTGAAAAAAATTGAGATTTTGCCCTTTCAAAGTGAAAAGTGGATTTATATTTGAATTTCAAAATACGATATAGGCGCCGATAGGCGCCTGCTGTCCCTTGTATAGAATATGTGAAATTAGTTGACTATGGAAAATTTGTTAACTGTGCGAAAATTTTTCAAATTTCTTAACCCCCATAATTTTCGCACGAAAAGTAGTTGTCCAAAAGCAGGCACGTGCCTGATTGTCTATCTATTCTGTTACTACTACTGTTTTTGCAGATGTACCGACTGACTATCCGAAGTAGTCGAGATGTGGTGGCGCAGACACTTTGTGATCTACTCTGCGACAACTTCTAATCTCAATTAAAAAACAAAAAGTCAGAAATGAATGGCCAATCCTATAAGCATTTTGAGTTGTTTAGCGTCGTCTATGTGTTGTGAACCTTTTTGTTGTCACAAAAGTTTGTTGTAATCTGTTGAAAAAAACGTAGAACAAGAATTTATTCAATATTCAATATTTATTATTTCGCTAAAAAGTGAATAAACTAGAAAATGGTTGAGATTAGATTCTAAGCTTTTTCGAAAATTAAAGGCTTTTGTAATGACAACACAAAAAGGAATAAACAAAATCATAAAACAAACTACTGATTGAGAAGACCTCCTGAAAGGTCTTAAAAAGGTGGTATTTAATTTTGCCCGCTAATCTGTGAAAAATGCCCTTTAATGTCAAATTTGCACTTCTCTTTGACTTTATATTAAATTTTTTTATTCTTTTAAAGTTTTTTTTGCATTATCGTGTAGCACAGATTCTCAGCTTTCCAACAAGCTATCAAACACCATTGAATAAATTTCGTAATGTAAAAAATGTAAAAATTTGGGGTTTGGAAAACAACATTAAAAAAAGTTATTCAAAAGTTATCATTCCAACCCCTAAATATCCACATTTCTAAAATTGTTCAATGAAGTTTGATAGCGCGTTAGAAAGCTGAGATCCTGGGCTACACAATGATACAAAAAAGTTAAAAAAATCAACAAAAAATTCAAAGAAAATGCCAAATTCAAATTAGCGGGCATTTTTCACATATTAGCGGGCAAAATTAAATACCACCCGTTTAAAAGTTCTGACTAAAATTTACTGGTCAGTTTTTACTAACAAGGAAACCGTCCGAACTGAAAAATTGAATTCTGTTGAGACCATCTTGTAGAACGTAGTAGATTTAGTAGCCTAGCCGCAAGCTTTTTCACGGGAAATCGTTTCTGACCAAGTATTGGAATTTTTGAATCAAAGTCGCCGTCTAAAAATTTTTGTTGGAAATTCACTACTAAATTTCTTTGTCGTTCAAAGAGCGTGGCTTTGGATTGAAGTAATTTTTGGTTGCTAAAATTTTTTTAAAGTTATTATGTCAAAGAATATTCTAGGCAAACCACTAAAATGTCTTTTTAGTTCTTGTGGCTTTGTAAGCAAAAGGCTTGTTTTGTGTTGCATAATATATTATATTACTGGTTTTTCTGATTTATGTGGTTTTGCAAAAGTAATAACAAGAATAATAATTTCTTGACCAGCCTTTGTTTTAACACTGTACTTCTTGTGGAAATTGTAATTGGTTAAGCCTAAGCAATGTATATGTTGTTATTGTCATCATTCATTCCATAAGTATATATTTATTTGCAAAAGCAGTGAATGTTTGAGGCCTAACGCTTCTCTTTATTATTTGTGTGCTGCTAGTAGACTTTTAATTTTTTAAATAAAAATGATTTATAGTTTTTTTGTAATTTTGGACCATTTTTTTAATGTATGACCGCTCAAAATGTGCCCGTAATCGAAAAGATAATACTGCACTACTGTGGTGCACTACACAATCATAGGCGTACACAGGATTTTCTGACGGAAGGGGGGAGTTCTCAATAGGGGGTGGATTAAGCGGGTGGTGGCTAAAACAGCAAAAAGGCTAACAAAAATCCTGACGGGTATGGGGGGTGGGGGGGAGGAGATGTGTTGTTTTGTTTGGTTGTGGTCATAGCCGCTATGAAACCACGACACAAACCAAGGTGGCCCAAAATAAATTCGGAAAAAATATTGAAAAGTTTGCGCAGGTAGCTCACTAACCCCATCCATTTCAACAGGAAAATCAATGGCAGTAGATAAACTAACTGGGAGATCTTTGGCACGAAAAACCAAATAGGGACAAGTTACAGTTGAAAAATTTCCTAAAAAAAATTTCAAACATTCCCCAATTTTTCGGGCCACCCTGTATACGAGTTCTCATTCCTCTCAAAAATATGCCGTGGTCTCCCTTGTTGTTTTTTGCAAAAATATTTTCTTCCAAAAGTCTCAAAAACCATTTATAAATATAGTCGATATAGCCGATTTTGCTATCGTTTCTGAGAAACAAGATGATTTTGCCATTTAAACCCGCAGCGCTCGACATAGCATCGCCTTCAATCTTAAAAAACGATGCTATATCGATCAACGTTTTATCGATCAACGTTATCGTAAATCTAAATCGGAATCCTTGCGATATTTCGGATCAGACTCACGAAACAATTTTGGCGAAAAAATTTAAACATAAAATTTCAAAAACCGAGCCATACCGAGCGTCGACTGTACTCTTTAGGGGGATGCCATACCGAGCGTCTCTTACGAATGTTGGGGTGGCCCCCCGGAAAAGCTGCATTGGTTCTCGTTGTTAATTTTTTTCTCGAATTTTTTTTCAATTTTCAGGCTAAGGCTTAGGTACAGGGTAGGCCAGCGTATGTTAGGACGGACTCAATCATGTTTTCTAAAACTAAAAAAGTTGAAAAAATTTAAGATTTGTGTAGGCTAAGACTAGCTCAAACACAAAATAGGAAAAACATTTTTGAGTCTGTGCTAACGTACGCTGGCCACCCCTTTCCTAATCTAAAAAACACAAAATATTTTTACCATTTTATACCGATTTTTTTCTGCTTTTTTTTCAATTTTTTTTTGGGAGAGGCGATGGCAGAGGGTGGTTGGTGTCAATCAGCTCTAGTAAAAACTTCCTGTGAAATCCTGCGCTGATAGCCTTGCTGGATTACCAGAAGCGTAAAAACGTGGCATTTTTTCACAAAAAGGACTTGACTTGTTTGGTACATTTAATAAGTTTTCAATAAAAAATATTTATGCATTGTCACTTTTACTTTACGACATTTAATGAACTTTTACAAACAAAAAACAAGCAACAACATTCTATGTATACAAAAGTCAATCAAAACCTATCTTTGATACACCCGTCAGATTTTTTCTCAAAACTTGATATGACCCTAACATGTATAGTATTCCAGCCATCATTTAGTTGTTTGGAGTACCATTCAGTGTGGGTGACCATACATTCCTTGTTGGACTTGGGGAATACACACAAACTATAGGACAAACACATGGGTTCAGTGTTGGCTTTGTAGTACACAAATATATTCTTATGACATTGAGATATCGACTCAAAATAAGGATATTCTTGGGGCAGTTCGGATATCACCTGAGACATTGTTGAAATTATTGATTTCGCTATAAATTTTCGGTAGTTTTGAATGAATTTTATGATTGAAGTAGAAAAAATACGTGGCAAAGTTTCTCGTTCAGATAATTTTTTTGAAAGTTTCTTTGCTTTGGAGAAAAAAGTCAATAAACCGTTATACCTGTTTTTGGTCCAGTTGTGCCAACAAATGTCTTGAGCTCATGTCAAGAGCATCCAAATCTAGTTTGGACAAAAATGAGTGCACAAATTCTTCTGCAGGCACTCGCTGAAATATTATTTTTGTTTAATTGCAACAATCTACTATTGTGCTCCATCCTTTACCTCTTCATTGGCCAAATGAAGCATGATGGAGTAGTTGGTGGTCAATTGAACTGGATGGGCCCCTTCTTCCAAATAAACAGAGTTGTGCATCCAGAAACCTCTGAGTTTGGATGGTCGCACCACCATTTTCTCGTCATTGTAAATATGTGCTGTTTGTATGCCTTGGGTCATCAAGGCTTTCAGATTGAATTTAGATGGCTTTTTTTCTAAATTGCTTGGTTATATAAAGTGCTTTCTAATAATTTTTTCGACTTTTGGTGAGTTGGCATGTAGAGTTAATAGCAGAGTTAATAGCAGAGTTAATAGCAGAGTTAAATAAAATAAGCAAACTATAAGTTTATAGCTAACTAAATAACTATAAATTCATAGTTAACTAGACAAGCTCTAAATTTATAGCTAACAAGACTGAGTGATAAATTTTTTTTAACTAGATTAACTATTAAGACTCGTTCAGGAACCCAGATTTGGAGTCGGACTAGTTTGCATTTGTTAGGCTTGTTTTTGTTCCGTTGACTGTATTTGGTCAAAACGACTAAAAAATAATAAAAAAATAACTGTAAATATCCTCGTATATTATACTGGAAGTTCTACAGTTATTTTCTCATTCTAAGTCAGAATGAGTAAAGTGGTCATTTTGAGTCAGAATGACCAAATATAATCAGCGAGACAAAAACATGCCTACCCCCTAAAAGTCAGAAAAAAGTTTATTTGGAGTCTCGTGATATGTACAAGCAGACAACTATGCTCTTGGAATATTTTTGCAGCCAAGAGCCTAAATTCAATTTTTTGTTTTTAACTTAACAGTCTGAGAGCTCAAAAATACCCGCCTTTGAGCCTAAGCCGAATGCTTGGCGGAATTTTTGAGCGATCGACAACCCTATTTGTAAGCTTGTCGAATAGGGTTATTCAATAACTATTTGAGACGGAAAAAGGATTAAACAACCAACCTTGTTCCACAAAACTAGATTCCAACTTATTGACCGAATAATAAGCTGCTTGAGGAAATCTTAGAGTAGCTGCTTGGAAGGCACTGAACAACGACTTAAACTTGAGTGTGATCAGCAAATCGTCCCAATCAATCAAAGCTATAAACTGAGCACTCTCTCTAAACTGGTAGAAACACTCATGAGCCAGCAATATTTGGCTGTTGAACTCCGTTTGCATGTTGCTGTCATAAGCCATATCTTGAGTGTAAGGAAATTCCACGCCTGGTTTGATCAACAATATCTTTTGTGCTTCATACGCCTTCATTAGTCGGTGAATGGAATCCAAGGCACTGATCACATGAGCCACTACTAGGTCTACTTTCAGCAGTTTGTAAACTTCCATGGCTGTTACTAGCAATTGCCAGCGTTCAAATGCGAAGATTCGACTCATGCAGATGACTAGTTTTCTGGGTTGACTCTCTGGAACTTCTGGGGTTATCTATAAATATGAAATTGCAAACAAGGGGTTAATTGCTATCAGTATTTTTGAGATCATCAAAAAAAGATTTTTGTAAGGAATTTGTGATCATTTGGAATATTAGCTCGATTTTTGCAAAAGGTTTTCGCTCCTCCAAATAAACTCTTTTTCTGACTCAGCAAAAACCCGCAATCATCCTGAGTCAGAATATGCCCCATCGTTAACTGTAGAATTTCTCGTATATGAAATTCTACAGTTCTCAACGTACGTTATCGACGGGGCAAAATCGGACTCAGGATGACTGGGTGTTTTTGCTGAGTCTAAAAAAGAGTTTATTTGGAGGCGAGTTATATGGCAAGGTTGCTATAATCAAAGTCTTTGGAGGTTTACATTATTTTTTTAATACAGCTAGTCACTTATCTGAAAAAAATTATCCTTATTTTTTGGTTTTAATCTAAATAAATTTAACCGATATAAAAAGTTAGTAATTTCGAAAAAAGTGGCTTTACACTTTGTAGATCCAATAAAAAAGTAAATGTTACCGGTATAACCATGGCCTCATTGATTTTGGCTCTTGACAAAATCAACATATTGTGGTTGAAGCCGATAAGGTAGCTAGTAGAAGGAATATTTTTGTCAATTATCGGTATATTTTCAGGCTCAAATACGCACTTAAGTATGAACACTTCAGCCCTGCAATTGCCTATTGCTCGCACATGTTCTACACTACCAGAAACTATTTTGCGTTGGAAATGAAGAGGACTAGATTGCCTGGCACAAATCATGGAATTGACTATGTAGTCTTTGTCGGCAACCAACAGAGATATTAGGGTTTGTTCATTCGATGATGCACTTCTGAATTATACTTAATATTAGATTCACAAATTGTAAATTAGTTTTCAATAAAATTTATTTTAGCAGAGAGATCATATCTGCCATGGTTTTGAACGAAACTGGAAAAAATTCCACCTACTATGCACCAGCTAAGACGTAACCACACACTCTCAAGTTAGTGGCCGCCTAGGATGCTACACTTTTTAACTTTCATTTTAAAGTCTTTTACCAATAATCACGATTTGTCAATCTAGTTCCAATAATTGCGATCTCGACCGAATAAAAGATTTAAAAACCGAATCCACGATGTAACATCAATGTTTGAGCAGAGTCAATATTTGAGCATTATTTGAGTATTTGATCAATATACATCAATATTTGAGCATTAACAATTCAACTACCTCTCGGTGTTATTATTGTTGTAAATAAAGGTGCTGTAGACAAAAAGATGCCTTGACCTCAAATGTAAAGGCTTTCTGCTAGTGTACCCCAAATATACCAGTACCTTTAAAATATATACTGCCAAAATTAGTTTGAAGAAAAAGGCGAAACGAAATTTTCTGCGCAAATACCTTGCGCACAACAGCATTTGGAGCAGGTAGCAATTGATTTTATCCCTAAAATATTTTTTTACGACAATGTTCTTCTTCTGGTTGATGTTTATCAGCTAAAATCTCTTTTATTCAAATGAGTTTCTGACTGATTTTTCTTTTTTCTAGTTTTTGTAGGTCAACAAACATGCAAAATAACATTTTTAGAATTAGTTTAAAATTTAGTTTAAGATATTGATATTTGCAAATTGAGGGGGGTGGGAACAAAAGTCAATTTTTAGTCGAGTTTTAGCTACATCTTTTCATGCATTTAAAACGCTTTTTGATGCATTAAAATTGCGTTCGAACACACAAAGGAAAATGCGGCCTGTAAGTGCACAAGTACCCAATTTAGAAACATACTTTTATGTGATTTTCGGACTTTGAATTCTTCTTTTTTGTCTGATAGGTTGCTATTTTTCTATAAAACTTTTTTATTTATACAGAACACATAAATATTGTTTATTATTTCCAAACATCAAATAAAATGTCAGTGACTTTGTATTTATGATGACAAGAGTAGCGCATAAACGATAAATATTCCACATTAGGCTTAGATGATATTCTAGCAAAAACATGGTACAAAGCCGCATTTAACTTTCGCACTAGAGAACGCGTTTGCTCAAAGGTGTAATTGTGGAGTGTGACCATTAGTTGACAAGCATAGATTGGAGTTGTTATAGACAGGATTAGGGATTCAGCTTGTACTATATCGCTCAAATCTGTAAACTTATAATTTAACGGTTTAATGACTATTTTCGGTCAAAAACTGGTAGTGGTTTTTCAAAAGATGACATTTTTAGTACTTGGTAAGTTTTAGTAGGGTTGCTGAATGGACATGTTGCCTGAACAAATGTCAGGTAAGTTTCCGCAAATCTGTCCAAATGACCCATAAAATGTCTGGTCTTATAAAAACCAGACATTTTCTGATAACGGCTAAAGTTCGGACTCTGTGTTGTGCCCAAAAACGTGTTTTGACCGTTAAAAGTGATTTAAAAGTGTAGAAAAAGAGTTTTTAGGTGGGGCTCGATAATTTTCAAAAAAAAAATTTTTTTGACCGAAAATTGGTTTTTTGACCAAAATTTTCATTTTTTCATTTTTGTAGTTTTTCTATGTTGCAGAGTTTTCGGTCGGACAAGTTTTGCTCTTACATTTTTTATTGCTTGTTCTTAATTTGCGGGTCGGCCCGTGCCTGCCATTAACACATAATTTATAAAGTTGACAGGCATAGATTAGAGTTGTTATGAACAGAATTAGGATTTAGTTTGTTTTACATCCCCTAAATCTGCCAACAATACTATCCTATTTTTGTTCAAAAAGTACCACATCACCCTCTGCAGTTGAGCCTTGGCGACCGACCATGGTTGTATCTTAAATCGAGAAGTATTTTATTTGAAGGTTGAGTTTCTCGATCAAAACAATACCAAGGAGGCAATTGTTACCAGGGTGCAAATTTCATAGATTCTTTACCAAAATTCCTATTATAAGATGTACTACCTTGAATGAAATGAAAACTTTCAAAATCGATCCGGAAAAACAGAATTTCGAAAAACGACTTAAAAAAAGTTATGGCTATTTGAAATGGTAAGAATTTTTTAGACTGCTTGTAGATGCAGTAAATTTATTATAAGATGTACTTCGAAGATTGTAATTGAGCACTTCTATTCTAGAGTTGTCTTTTTCTGCATCAATCAAATTTTTAAGATCAAATATTTTATTTTTGCCATTGAATGAATTTGAAATTTGCTTCATCTTAAACAAAATAAATTTTTAAAAATAAATCAAAGTCCACATACTGTGACATATTTGACTTGCAAATTAGATCCTGCATTTATACCAAGGTTTCTAACAAATGTATTATCAGGTGGACCTCCGACCATGTAGAACTAAATAACAAAAGCACTTTTACATTTAAGCAGACAAGCGTGATATATCCTATCCGAGGAGTTTCAAGTGCCCAAAATTTTAGACAAAATAGGCAAAAACGTTGATTTTGACCGTCGAAATTGCTAAAAGGGTGGCGGATAATTCGATTGGACGGGGTAAATTAAAAGAAAAAGTTGGATCTTGATTATTTTAGTTAAAAATAGACATACTAATTTGTTATGCGTTTCATGTTTTAGCTCTTTTTGTCGACAGTAGTAGAATTTGTTCACTTTCCCGTCTATGTAATGAATGTTGGAGCAGTTGGCCTTAAATGAAAAAATATTTTTAGACAATGGCAATAGGGCAAGATTTTTCCGCTTTTTCCAACTGTTACGAGTTATCGCTTACTTTTATACAGAAAAAGTGTTTAGTTTAGTGTAATCCAGTTGCCGGTTTGATAGACCCGGTTTTGGATCAAACGATAATGTACTAAGTGATAAAAGTTAAAGAAGAATGTGCTACGAATGGCAATTTAACCTATTAAAACATTTGAACTCTGACTTTGTCATGGGCTGGCAGGGCGCCCAACCAGCCTGCTTACAAGCTTAATCATTCACAAACCTTGACGTAAACAAATTCGCCATTTTTCAAATCTTTTTCCATTTCATCTTTTTTATCATTGATTCCGAGCAAATTTGAAGTCAAGACTGGCGAAAAACTTTGAGAGCGAATGTATTTATCTGAAAATTAGGTTAGATTGATTTGATTCATATCTTCTCGATTCGGATTGTCGAAAAAATCATATTTTCCGATTGCAGATTTCGGCTCCAACCGTGTTACACACTCTATTTTCATACACTACTCGAGTTGGTGCTTTAAAAAATATGGAGCAGTGAATATATTTTTATTTCATGGAACATAGTGCTGTGGGTTAGGTCGTCGAGTGGGAAACAGTATAAACACTTCTGTCGGGAAAAGGATTCCCGCACAAAATTTTTACGGGATTCCTGCGGGAGGCAGGAAAATGTATTATATAAAAATATATTATAGTATATATTATAATATATTATATTATAGTGTATATTATATTATAAAATATATTATAGTCGAATCATCCACTAAATCGATAACTGTACATTGATAACTGCATAATTTATCGTATATTATACGATCAAATCTACAGTTATCAACATACAGTTATTTGACATGAACACCCGCTCATTCTTATTCAGTTTTTGCTCCTTTGATAACTGTACGTCGATGACGGTAGAATTTGAGGGTAATCGATAATAATCCGTCCCGCCCTCAGTACTAATGGAACATAATCATCAAATAATTTTGTTCTTCTTCAGTTATATCTGGTCAGGGTTCTCATACAGCCTCCAAAGTCCAGCTTTAGCTCAATGTTTTCGATAACGCTTGTCAATGAAGTGGACGACTTTGTTGCTGAGCGACTGGGGAGGCTGGAAATATATTATCATCCCATTCAGATTTAATTTAAGAAAGTCGAAATCTATGATAATTATGTTGAATGGAGTGAATATATTCACTGTTCTACATTTTGCAAAAAGCCCAATACCCAATCAACAACATAATACCATTTTAAAATAAATAAGAACAAATAATACTACATTTTTTCAAAATATTCATGATAAAAAGTAAATACCTGAAATAAAATGTTTTTTAGTCATTTTAAATGTGTTCATATATAAGATGGAACATAATATTAGCAGAAATACTTGGAATAAAAATATTAGCCAAATGTAGGAGTGCTTTTTCAAACTTGTTGTTTGCATTGATCCACTGTAGTTCACACTTTTAATACATTGTTAGTTTTAGCCAGTGCTCCCAGATTTTTTTCTCGAAATCAGACAAAAATTTGAAAAAATCAGATTTGACCCCATAAAATCAGTACATTTTTTAAAAGTCGATTTTTTATAGAACAAAAGCCGAATTCAATCAAAACTGTTTTTATTCACCAGACTGTCAACGCAATCTTTTCACAACACATCGCACAATGAGCTCAAAGAAAAAATTTCCCATTTTCCTGGATCTTCTTTTTTAACGAATTTTCTTTCATGAGCAGCTGATATATCCCATTGCAACTAACATCATAATTGAGCCGAATCTGGAGAAGCGCCTTCACTGTATCCACTTGAAGCGAGTTGCGTACATCTGTTCACTGAGCGCCTGATAGACAGAAGACCCGTTCGGTGAATGCATTAGCAGCCGGAACAGAGAGAATCGTGCTGATGATTTTTATACAGACACGGCAAAGTATTGTTGTCCTTGAAGATTGATGTTGTCCTTACACGGAATGCAGAATTCGTGGTAATCATCTTTGTCCTTTTTGATCCAGACAAATTGATTGGCATAATCGGCGCTGTACTGTTGCTTGCGTTATGGAGGAGCTATGTTAGATAACTAAAAATAACAAATTAAACAAATAAAGAAAAGGCTTTTACAACGACAGCGTAAAAACTTTAATATTCACTAATTTTTGAAAATGAGACAAAATCAGACACTTTCTCAGAAATCAGTACATTTCTGCCAAATCAGACGATCTGGGAGCCCTGGTTTTAGCCAATTAACATTTTATGCACGATTCACAGATCATACCAATTCAATTGGCGAAACATTTGTTTCTCAAAAGCTCAATATTTGGTATCGAGCGGTACTTTACAACGGCTATTTCGGAAAAATTTATTGCAGAGCCGGTCACCAGGCGCCTTTCATTGATGTTTGGTAGTGAAAGTGCATTGAATTCAAGAGCCTTAGATTTTTTGAAATGCTTTTTCAATCTCAAAAAAAAAAAGATTTCGACCTCTGAAAAAAGACATTTCTGAAATTTTTCGACTCAGAGAGTCGAAGGTCAAAAAATTTTATATGGTATTTCCTCTAATAAACCGACCCCTTCTACTTTGATGAACTATATACCCAGCCCAAAGTAAATATTTTCCAAAGCTGTTTATTGCATTTTTTAAATTTCCACGAGCTCTACCGATTCCGCTTTTAAATTTTAGTAAAGCACCTGAAAATTTCGAGACAGACCCGAAACTTTCAGATTTTTAGGCGCTGGAATTATAAGACCTACCGTATTCTGTCTGATGGAAGCGCACTCTCTATTAGAAGCGCACTCTCTAATAGAAGCGCACCCCATTTTATCTACACCGTTTTTAAGAAAAATTCGATAAAATGGTTAAATTGGCGCTTTTCAATTTTTTTCAATAGACTTTGTGGTAAGGACTACAAAAAGGCTGCAATTCACGCATTTGTGCCATTCTGCTTGACGTGTCAGCAATTGTTTTGTCAATCTAATTTGTACTTCAACCAAAATGAGCGATCAAGAGCAAACTGAAGACGAAGGTGAGTAAAGCATTGAAAGCCAAATGTCTAGCCAAGAATCATCCCGCAAACGCAAAGCCTACACAACTGACAATAAATTGGAAGAGGTCGACTACGCCAAGAAGTACAGCAAGATCTCTGCCAGCAAAAAAAATTCGCGTGCACAGAAAAATGGTCCAGGAATGGGTGAAGCAGGAAACAAATCTTCGTGAGTTTCAGTTTGTTGCTGTATCTCATTGACTGCACATTGACAGATATTACGTCCTAGTTTATTGTTTCAGGAAAAAGTCAAAACGAATCGCTGGAGCCGGGCGACACCTCACATTTGCAGAACTCGACGTCGAATCGGCCAGCTAGGTGCGAGAGCAAAGAGTTGCAAAGAAGAAGGTCTCGAGAAGGATTCTGAAGCAGCAGACATTCAAGATGTTCGTGAGGGATGACGACGAGGAGAAGGAATGCAAGGTTGGTTCTTATACTGATGATTTGCATGCTCACCTCTAACTATCTTGAAGGCGAGCGAAGGAAGGCTTCAGAAGTTCATGGATCGGCATAATTTCCGTGCGCGCTTCCCTAATACGGTTTGTCAAAAGCCGCCGGTGGAGTATGAACAAGTATTGGGTTGTAACATAAGTTCTGTCGGTTTTTTTCGAACGCAAATTTCTTCCGAAGTGAAAAATAATACATTATATGTATTATATACCGATTGATAGCTCATGCTTTTCTCTACAAAACGCTTTTCAAACTTTTTGATTATCTGCTATCTCTTTCCTTTTGTAGGCTCAAGAAGATGGAAGACAATTTTGATAAAAAGCTGCATACGTGACACTGCCTACTCTACGAGTTCAAAAAAGGTGTTAAGGCTGCGGAGGCTGCTCTCAATATTTCGGCCGTTTATCCGGAGGACGTTGTCGACGAAAGAACTGCCCAAAGATGGTTCAAGCGATTCAAAGAAGGCGATTTCGATCTGAATGACACTCCACGCGCAGGAAGGCCATCCGAACTCGACAAGGACGCTCTTCTCCACGAGGATCCGCGCCAAACGACTCGGGAATTGGCAGTGGAGTTGAATTGCAGCCTCCGGATAAACGGCCAAAATATTGCGAGCAGCCTCCGCGGCCTTAACACCTTTTTTGAACTCGTAGAGTAGGCTCTATTAGAAGCGCAATCTCTAATAAAAGCGCACCCCCCGCGGGAGGTTGAAAAATAGAAGCGCATGCGCTTCTATCAGAGAGAATTCGGTATTATAACAAATACGGTATGGTTTTCAACTGGCAGTCGATTACTGTATTTTCTCTGATAAGGGCTCGATAATAATGGATCACCAAATTTCCAAAATTAAATATCGAAAATTGGCTTTAGCAATACAAAACACAAGTGCTTGCAAAGTGTCTTGGTTGGAGTCAAGATTTGTTTTTAGGCGCGTGTTATCTATCAGCCAATCTAGGAAGACGGATGTGTGTGCTTGCACATAAATTAAAACACAGACTTTTTCTTTAAAATGTACAATTTCAAAGGCTACCTAAATATTTTATTGAACAAAATAAAAAGCAACACAAAGTTTATTTGCTCCATTTTGTTCATAGCTTTGTGCGATTTGATATATGTTAGTAATGTGGTCAAGTATTCCACTGTCACCAACAACCATTTGTTTATATACCAATCCTTTTTGTATGAAAATAGCACCAGGTTTTGTGTTTTTCATATTTTTTTACTCAAATTAAACTACAGGGTAAACTCCACATCCAATTTTGTCCATAACTTTTTGAATTTGAAGTGTTTCAACAACATATTTTTTTATTTAAAAGCTGGAGAAATGGGAAAGCAAATGACACCAAACTTGTTGATAAATCTTTATTTGGACACACTCAACATCAACGGACAGAAATAACATTGATTTCTCCAATATTTCTCTTTTTTATCACTTTAACTAGTCAAAAGTTTAACTGAATATTTAGCGCAACAGTAACATCTTTGTACGAAATTGCAGCGCAGTTCAAGAGCTACAAAACGTTTTTTGAAGAATATGTTTAAGTGTTCAGATATGGTCTTCAAAAAAGCGATTTCTTTAAAAGGGCATGCTCTTCTGTTCAAAATTTGTCCCCGGGAATTCAAATTTTTTTCCTAATCCTAATCCAAATTTTTTTCCTTCAAGATTTAGAGATTTTTCTTTTCTTAGATTTTTCTACTTGGTTTCTAACAAAACTATACCTAAAATAAAATTCTAGGCCTTATTTTGTCAGAAAACAAGTTGAAAAATCCGTAGAAAGTTCAATGATCAGGAAAAAAACTTGAATTGGCGGGGACAAATTTTGTAACAGGTGAGCATGCCTCTTTAAGAAATGACCAAAATCCAAGTTTTTGTTTTAGTTACCGTGATGAAAAAGAGAAATATTGGAGAAATTAATGTTATTTCTATCCGTTGATGTTGAGTGTGTCCAAATAAAGATTTATCAACAAGTTTGGTGTCACTTGCTTTCCCATTTCTCCAGCTTTTAAATAAAAAAAATATGTTGTTGAAACACTTCAAATTCAAAAAGTTATGGACAAAATTGGATGAGGAGCTTATGATGCGCCACCCTGTATTATTCGTGGGATTAAAAGTGACATTTCGGCATTTTATAATCATTTGAGAATTATGTTTAAAAATCTTTTAAGTAATTTAGATATGCTTAAGACGACAAAAAATTGTTTTCTGACACTTTTCTATTATAAAAAATTGATTTTTTGAACAAAAATTGGTTGAAATGTGATCAAAAACTTGATTTTCCTGGGTCTCCTAATGCAAAAAGTCAAATTTTGGGCAAGAATTTTTTTATGGAGGGAAGCGTCAAACAACAATTTATTGTTTTTAGCACACAAAAATTACTCAGGAGTTGTTTATACATGATAAAATATGCCTGAGTTTTTTCAATATGATAAATAGAAAATGAATCTAAAATATGTCGTAGTTTTTCACATTTCTAAATTTAGCTTTGGCACTTCCAATTACGACACATTGGTAGTGTTGTATGTGGGCGACAAGACAGATCAAATGACAGATGTAAGTTGTGTTTACTCTGACCACAACACTGACCAATCCGTGCGAAATGTGCCTGCAACAGTGTCTAAAATAGACTACGTCCAGATATGTCAGCTAGTTATCCATGTATTATGGTGCACACTGCCACCATCGGATGATAACAATGACAGAACTTATGCTATAGATTATGCCAAAAACTATAAATCAGGCAATTTGCTTGACTCTCCCATACACACAGAGGTAAAATTTTTGTTTTGCTTGCTACAAAACAAAAAATACAGGATGACTTTAAGATGACAAAATGACTTTAAAATAGGGCTTAGTCAAGCATAATAACAGTTTCTAAACAGTCATTCCGTGCCCTTTTGTGTCCGTGGATTGTCTCAAGAGTTAAATAATTGGCATAGCCGAACCTCGCTAATCCACGATTCAAGACCGACCCTTGAGTCACGGATTAGCGAGGTTTGCAGAAAAAGAACAAATGGACGTAAGCAAATAGTGAACCGCATCAAATAACAGGGCTAACATTTTATTCTTGAGCTGAATTTTGGTCTGTAACTTAGCTCAACTTAGCTGAAAGTTTTCATTGGATAGCCAAGAGCCTGGTGATTCTTTCAATATCAAATTTGTTAAGAAAACTTTAAAAAATAAGTTGTGCACTGAGGGAACTTTGAAAGAGCAACCTCGTGTACAGTGTTTCCATGATATCATGGAATCCCAAAAAATGGTCTAATTGTTAGAGACCCCCCATTCTTAGGGAGGCTTATTATTAGAGAGGGGCTGATTAATAGAGAAAATACGATGAAAAAATAAATATTTTAGTGCTAGGGTAATGTACAGCAACCAACCCCCCATTAATTTAGGCTTAGGCCCGTAGGCCTTAGGATTAGGCTTAGGGCCCGGCCATTACTAACATCAACTTTTTTTTGACAAAAAAATTCAAAAATTTTTTTCAGGTACCCCTAAGAAAATGATTGGGGAGAGGGTATATTACACTAGGTTGGGGGCTGGTTTATATTACACTAGCGTCAATATTTTTTATTATTCCATCCTTGAAAGTTTTCCCACTCTAATTCAGATTTCACCAGTCCCAGCCAACCGTCAAGCTCGTCAGATGGTTATTTGCATGAGTAGAATATTTGCTTTTGAAAAATGGCAACTGTTTATGACGGCAATAGAAGTTTACCGACTGCTCAAAGTGGATTTAGTTGTGGCTTATATAAACAGTGTGCTCACTTCTATATTTGAATTGATGAAGCAATATGAAGCTGAAGGCATCTTGTTGTTGAGACCAGGCATTGAACTGCCTTATGTAGATCACCTTTACTACGACCCTAACTCGGAGCTGGAATATTCTGGTCAATTAGTTTTGGCTCATGAATGTTTTTATGAGTTCAGGGAGAGTGCCCAATTTATAGCTTTGTTGGACTGGGATGATTTGTTAATCACTACAACATTTCCCACTTTACCTGCCTCTTTTCAAAGTGCTACATTAAATAACCCTAATTCTGCTTATTTTCTGGTTAATAAGTTGGAAAGCACTTTTGTTGAACAAGGTATGGATTAAAAGTAGAGGTGTGCATGGGATCGGCATCCCTCCTAAATCGGGATCCCAATCCTAAAGATTTTGGTGGAAAATTCCGATCCCGAACCCCTCTCGATCGATTTTGAACATCCCGATCTCGATCTTGAAAATTGCCATAGTTCTGTATTCTACAGCCAAAATTCTGTTTTCTACGACCATAAAAAATCTACAGCCAAAATTCAAAAATCTACGGCCAATTTTCAGTAATCTACGGCCAAATTCAAATATAAGCCATAGTGAAATCTTGAGAATCCTGCTATGGTGCGACTTTCGATATAGTACGGTTTAAAATTGGTTGACTATATAAAATTGCAAATACAGTCAACCCCCGATATAACGAACCACCAGTATAACGAAACCCCCGATATGACGAAACCTTTATTTTGATTTGGTTGGATTTGCCTTAGTTAAGGCAAAGTATACCCCCGATATAACGAACCCCCGATACAACAAAACTCCCGATATAACGAAACTTTTTTCAGAATTTCACCAATAAGCTTACCTTCGATAGAACGAAACCCACGGTATAACCAAACCTTTTTCGTAATTTTACCAATAAATTTACCTACGATGAATCTTTAATGAATCATTCGAAATTTTATAGCTGCTTTTGTTTTACAGTATAAATTTAATTGAATGTAGCCTTTTTATGCTCGTTTTCATTTCTTTCTTCATTCCATTTTTCAATAAGTTGACTTTTCTGTTTTTAGATTGCGCGATGAACACTCCAAAAAAGCGCCGCATGTTGTCCTTGGCCGAAAAGAAAGCAATCATCGAAGCTGCCGAGAAAGAGAGCAACAAGACGAAGCTAGCGAAGCAGTTCGGCGGCTTGCCAATCAGTACTATATCCGGGCGATGATGAAACCCTGGACGGTTTTTGGGATGCTTGGACCGAACTGGAAGGGCTATGAGAAATCAACAGCGAGGCTACAATGGTCGACTTCCTTGGTGTGGATGAGTTAGTGGTCACATGTATGTTTTAATGGCACGTTTTTGTTCACGTCTAATAATTGATTAATTCACAGGCGGTGCTCTTTCACTTAGTGAAATCGTTGAAGATGTCTCGAGAGCTGAAGGCGCTGGAGACGAAGAAATGGACGTCGAGGAGGTGGAGGTGGAAAAGCCGTCGATCTCTGGTCTTGAACTCAACGCGCCTTTCTGGTTGTCAAGCAATACGTGGAGGAGAACTTCGACGATCCAGCAGTGCTTTCTCTTAGTGATGCATTGGACGATGTGTTCTACGAAGATCGACAAAAGAAATTGAAGCAGCCAATTATCACAGATTTCTTCAAATCTAACCGTTCAACTTTATTTGTTATTATGTTTTGTTGTTAGTGATTGAATAAAAGGTCTTTCAATGAAGGCAATTACATAAAAATAGTGAACCCCGATATAGCGAAAATTTCCAAAAATATTGTTCGCATACCCCCGATATAACGAACCCCCGTTATAACGAACCCCCGATATAACGAAACATTTTTTTGGTCCTCGAGAGTTTCGTTATATCGGGGGCAGTGTTTCCAAAAAGCAGAAGCGGAAATCAGAAACTGAAATTTGAGCGCAAAAAGCAGAAGCATTACAGAAGCAGAAGCATAATGATTCTGCTTTTGAACTTTTCTGCTTCTGCCTCTGCTTCTGCTTTTCAAAACGTTATGTTTCTGCTTCTGCTTTTCAAACTTTCTGTTTCTGCTTCTGCCTTTCAAACTTTATGCTTCTGCTTTCTACTTCTGCTATTCAAACTTTATGCTTCTGCTTTTAGTTTCTGCTCAGTTTCTGTTCTGTGTTATTGGACGTTTCAGCAGAACGTTTCAGAAGCAGAAGCAGAAAGTTGCAGAAAGGATAGCAGAAAATAGAATTTTTCGAAAGGCAGAAATATTAAATCAGAAACACAAGAAATTTCCGCTTCTGCTTCTGTTTGTGGCGATCCGCTATCAGCTTTTGGAAACACTGATCGGGGAATGATTGACTGTATAAAATTGGTTGACTGTATAAAATTGGTTGACTGTATAAAATTGGTTGACAGAAGCAAAAGTTGGTTGCACTGTATAAAATTAGTTGACTATATAAAACTTGGTTGACTGTATAAAATTGGTTGACTGTATAAAATTAGTTGACTATATAAAATTGGTTGACTGTACGAAATACACGTCGGCAAACTTTGGCCGGGCATATTTTGTCAATTTTGAGGGTATATTTTTAAATATATTTCGCAGTTTTTATACTATATTTCATATGAATATTTTTCATTTTTACTAGCATTTAAATCCGGTCCCTAGTCATCGCCTATAGTTATGAGATAAAATTTTAAAATAAATGCATTTAGATCAGGATCCCACCAAATTTAATCTTGCAAAGCTAATCGAAAAAGGAGTATTGACCAAATATAGTTATAACAGTGAAAAAATGGTAATAAGACCGGAGAGGGTGTTTGGATTCTGGGTTCACTACACACATTCCAAGTCTCGCAAATACCATTCTGTGCAAATGACCACCAATTACTCAGTCATATTGCATTTGGCTAGAAAGGTAAAATATGTTTATGCATTTCTAGTGATAATTGTTGATTACTAAGGATGCAGATGCCCAAAAAAGACAATGACTTCAAGATTAGCTACATGTCTGCACTGAATCTGAGTCAGCTGCACACAAACAACAGAAACTTTATGCAGAGAAAAGAAATGGAACAGGTTGGTTGTTTATGGCGAGTCGTACATGGAAAATAGCAGAAGAAACAGGGGCTGGGTGATGAGAAATTTCTCGAGATTTTGCTCAAGTAAAAATTGAGAAATTTCTAGATCAAATTATATGTTTCACTCACTTGAGTAAAAATCGAGAATTTTTGTGCTAAAAAATACTTTTTTTAATATTTTTTATAAAGAAGACTCTTCTTAGAAGAGGAGGTTATGGTGATTCAAGACTTATTTATCTCACTCATCCTGAGTTTGTATGATTACTGTACGTCTATACCTGTGAAATCCCTGGTACAATGTACGAAAAAATTCTACAGTTACCGACGGGACAAAAACTGACTCGAAATAGACACCTGAATCACTTTCCTTGCCGTAGATAACTGTAGGTTGATAACTGTGGAATCTTTCGTACAATTTACGAGAAATTCTATGGTTATCGACGTACAGTTATTATCCTGAAATAGTTTTTCCCTTGTCGATAACTGACCCCCCCTTAACTTCAAGTGGTCAAAAATTTCTGTTTTCATTTACTGTTTGCGCTATGTAAAAAGTAGTGTTGGTTAATGACAAATGGCATGACAAATGACGTCACAAAATGACAAATTCTGCTGTTGATGAAGAATATGATGTTGATGCGTTAGATATTGAGGATTTGTCCTTTTTGGAAAACAAAATTTTTTTTTTAAATTTTAGTCAAAAAATTTTTTTGTTTGAAAATGACAACAAGCACTAAGATTATAAAATTTATGATTTTTTACATTTTAACAATTTCAGATAATGCAAAACTTGCCAAGTGAATTGGTCTATTTCAACACTATAAGCAATTGCTCTAAATATATCAATGCATATCCTACGCTGGACATAAGCAGAGCACCTTGCCTCAGCTACTCTTTGTGCACTTACCCCAGAGTCCAGCTGTCCTGCACTATAACTGACAATCATTTCATCACTAAACAAATTGGCAAACAGCCTGTTTTTTATGCCCATGTTAGAAAATCATTTGGTTTTAAGCAGAGTTACAAAGGCTGTTTTGAAAACATTTAAACATTCACACTTTATTTATCAACTGGATTTGATGAAGAGCTTCTATTTTGATGAGTTTTTACAAATTATTGTTTTGTTTCCATTTTTGAAATTTTAGTTATTAGGCACATTTTTATACTAATGCTGACTATTATTTTAAAGTATTCATTTGAAGGGCCGTTACCGTCTACGGCTCCAAGTTTCGTATGAATTGGCGGGGGACATCTTTTTGGCATAAACTGATTTGGTTAGCAAAAAGGCGTGAAATATGCTACGAAAAAGATTATTTTTTCCACGAAAAACGACATGTCACGAAAAAGCTGAATTGTGCCACAAAATTTTTTTGTCATTAAAGGCTGTTATGTACCACGTAACGAGCATCCTGATTAACTCATTTTAATATTCCTCTTCCATATCGGAAAATTCATCGACTTAGAATGTAGTCTCTTGACTTGAAAAGGATCTCATATATGGAGACTGGAGTTCTGGCGATCAAAACTATGGGTCTCGCTCCAAGCATCTCAGTTTCCCAAATGAGAGTGCGCTTCAAAACAATGTTATCTACTTGACAAATTTACAGCCGTCATTTCGTAAGAGTTCATTCTGATCTGTGTGGACCACTTCCATTGACAGGCAAAATTTTTTATATTTTGGATGCCCTCTAAGGGGGGCTTATATCAGAGGGGGGGCTTTTATATTTTGGATGCCCTCTAAGGGGGGCTTATATTAGAGGGCTGGGGGGCTTTTATATTTTGGATGCCCTCTAGGGGTGGCTTTGGACGCTTATAATAGTAGGGGGGCTTCTATTAAAGGAAATACGGTAATTATATTTTGAAAACAGTATTTAATGCTTTTGTTGTTAATTATTATGCCAAAGAATAATATTTTTTGATACAGTATGCTTCTGAATATCCTGTTTTCTAAAATGCAGTAGAACTGTTTAGCTTCTGGAAACAGTAATTTGCACTGATATTAATTTCTTTTAATCGGCACTATCCAACAAAGAAAGGAAGATATATTGCCTTGGTTCCCTTGTTTTTTTTGTGATTTTCAGGCTTAGGCAAGGGTAGGCCAGCGTATATTAGGATGGACTCAAAAATATCTTAGACTTATAGTCGAGTCCATCCTGACATACGCTGGCCAACCCTTACCTAACTTTAAGCCACTATTTACTTGGACATCATTCAATACTTACCTTGAGAACATTGAATTTTCTTTTTCTGTTTATAACTTTTGGCTCTATATGAGCTGAGTTTGCCCCGGAAAAAAATTACCATGGTCCTTCTTGTTAATTTTTTTTTAAATTTGCTATTTTTTATTTCAAAATACAATTTTTTAGCTCAAATAAACATCTATTTGATCACCATACTAGCGATGTAATTAAAAATATCTTGAAATTTGAGGTCTCTTATTGGCCTAGTGCCCTGCGCACGGTGTGCCAGCGTATGTTAGGATGGACTCAAAAATGTTTTTTACAACTTTTTTAGTTTCAGAAAACATGATTGAGTCCGTCCTAACATACGCTGGCCTACCCTGTACCTAAGCCTTAGCCTGAAAATTGAAAAAAAATTAACAACGAGAACCAATGCAGCTTTTTCGGGGGGCCACCCCAACATTCGTAAGATTTTCTATCGAAATTTAAGGTTCAATCCTTGGACCTGTCGGCTTCTGAAGAGCAAAAAAACAGTTAACCTTACATTTATACTTACAAAAACGAACGGAAATTATTGAACGGTAATCGAAATCACATGTCCTCCTAATTCCATCTTGTAGAGCATAGTCGATTTACTAGCGCTTCATGCAAACAGCAAAAAGTTGCTTAGTTCTAAGTCAAAAATTTCTTGCACTCAGAATTCAGAGTTTGTTTTCATATAAAAATTACGGCTCTATTTAAGAAGAGGTGCCATTTTTTGCCTTGGTCCCCCCTATTGATTTTTTTTTGTAAATTTTATTGATAACACACCATCGACAATTCCAAGATAACAATTCGACTGCTTAGCTAACTAGTACCATCATATATTTTCCCCATCTGATCAAAGAACACCTTCAAAACATTCAACATTTTTCGGTGGATGGGTGTTCTAATGCTGAAGCAAAAAAATTTTTTTTTTCAAGCCGCGGGCATACAAATTGTGTTTCTTGAGGTTTGTTTGTATGTGATAAAGCCTAAAGAAGATATGTTATCTGGTTTTCGTAAAAATTTTGCCTTGAGTACTCAGGCTTTCAAGTCAGTACTCATCAGAATTTTTCCTAAGCCTAAAGTAAGGCCTAAGCCTAAAGGCTGCCTAAGACCTAAGCCTAAAGTAAGGTTGGGGCATGGGGGTCGTGAGTCTGAAAACTTGAAATATTGGGGTAAATGGGGTTAGTATGCCTGAAAAGTAGAAATTTTTCCAGTATACGGCTGCAAATCAACGACATCGATGACTTCCAAGAGCTGCTGACGAGTCATAATCTTAAACTAAGAACGGAATCAATACAATACAATACAACATAAATAGAAGACTGATAGAATAGAATTATAAAGCAAGTGAAAACAATTTACAAAAAAAATCAATAGGGGGGACCAAGGCAAAAAATGGTACCTCTTCTTAAATAGAGCCAAAATTACTTTATCACATGCCCATTTAAAGAAAAATTAAATTAAAAAAAGAGCGAAAAAACAGTTAAGTATCTGTAAACAAAATAATTTTTATGGGTTTATCAACGAGCTAAAACTATATTTGTGTGTGTTTTGTCGCTGTTATGTTTGTCTCAATATTTACTCTTGAGGATATTTATTGCTTTAATTGGTTTTTCAGAAATTTGAATTGAATTTTATTCGTTACTTTTTTATTTATGGTATTCTTAGTCAAATAATCTTTGTCAAATAATAACTTCAGGAATCTTATATAACAAGCTTTTCAACAATTTCTTTTATCATTTTGATGCTTGTAACTAGTGTGGCAGTTCTTTAGTTCCTCTCCATACTCGGATTTTTTGAAGAGCGCCTTAACACTTAAATGGCCGACAATTTACGACAACCTAGCATTTCCCACTTTTAAAAAAACCTTTAATTTTTTTCGCTAGCATTACTACTCACCACCCATGACAAATAACCCCAAAATATGGGGCCTACTCTGTATCTTTAAAAAAAATTCATTTTTTCTATGATCGGGGTATCATGGTTTTTGACCACCCATAATACCCCTATCGAAATTCCCCTGTCACATGAAAAAAAATGCTCACCAAAATTCCAAATTACGCGCCTTTTTAGGCCAATTTGAATGCAAAAAAAACATGAAAATCGTGTTATTTTTGCCTCAAAACCATTTATTTTGTATTTTTAGATAGGTTTAGGATACGTTTGATTTTGCACATTGGCGGGAATTTGAATATTTGTTGTTGTATTTGACCAGAGCAAAACAAGTAATTTTATTGTCTTGAGGCAAAAATGACACGATTTTCGTGTTTTTGCGTTAAAATTGGCGTAGAAATGCTCTTATTTTTGCGATCTTGGTGATAACAAATTTTCAAGTTATGGTCCATAGGGGTATTATGGGTTTCAAAAAACCATGATAAACCATAAACCCCCATCATGGAAAAAAATGGATTCGAATAGTAAGATAGGCCCCAGCCCGGAGATTTTTGAAACCGGCTTGAAAGCAATTTTGAAGTTGTGCCCGGCCCGGGCCGAGCCGGCCTGTGCAGAGGCCTGGGCAGGAGTACACTATTTGGGGTAGCCCAAAAATGCGTTTTTTCAAGGTCTAAGCATATTTTAAGCCTTAAAAACGATAGAAAACGCTAAAAATGTGGGAAGGGCATTTTTCGAAAAAAAATTTCGTTTGCCTTGGTTCCCTGTGGTTTTCGGTCAAAATTTTTTTATCGATAGATGTCTTTCTCAGATATCTTCTAACGTTTTGCTAAGACCTTGAAGAAACGCATTTTCGGGCTACTCCAAATAGTGTACTTTAGCGTACAGAAGTAGCACTAGTGTTTGTACTAACATTTTTAGATGAATTCCTTTGCTGGTCATTTTTTCTTGTGCATTCTTCTGACAAATTGTTTGTTGATCAAATCACATCCAGTAGATAATAGTGATGATGTTGAGGAATCACAAGAGATTCGAGTCAAGCGTGGAGCTTGGCCCTGGGAGTGGATAGGTGAACAAGCGTGCAAAACTGCGGCCAATTGTAGTTGTGGCTGGGGCAAATGTATTTCTTCCAAAGGATACAAAGCCAGCAACTGCTGCTCAAACGGCTACGTTTGGGCTTGCTGTGGTAAGGTTGGTTAATGTGAAGAATAGTCTGAAAGCATATGTTAATCAGAGCCTAATTCAATTTTGAATGATTAATGCGTATTTGGAATTACAAAATAAATTTATTAAATACCAATTGCTTTCCGCTTTAAAAAATACGACAAATATACTTTTACTATTATTTTCAGAACTACTTGATCTAAGTTGACAAAAAAAGGAAGTGATTTTTCATGAACAATAATTGCTTCGGTTTTAATTAAAAAATTTTCCATAGGGTTGAAAAATGTAAATACAGGGTGTACCAAGATTTTTGGTCACTTTTCTTATATGACGTTTTTTTCAAAATGTGTTTTCACAGATCCAAAAAGTTTTTCACAACAATTTTTTCGGTATATAATGCTAAAATCACGATTTTTGCTTGGCCCCCTGTGGTTTTGGTGCTGGTCTGTGGCTGGCCACTGGATGGGAAATTGCCAAACCACAAAAGGAACCAAGCAAAAATCGTGTTTTTGACGTTATGTATCATTTTGTTGTTGACGGAGCCAACTTTACGACTTTTTATGAACTAAGAGAACCAGTGTAGTGTCAGCCTTCAAATAAATAAACCAAAAGCAAAGGCGATTTTTTAGGATACAAATCTCATCCCTGGAACAGTCAAAAAGTAAGCCAAAATATCTCACATCTTCTAATTGATGATCCACCACAAGTGAAATTGTACTTTAGCATGTTATGTTTTGACTTTATTTATTAAAACTCACTTTGATCAAGTTAGCACTGATTTTGTAGCTCAGCTCGTTAGCTACAATAAGGAATAATTTGCTAAATAGCAGCCTATAAATCGAAAGTCAAAAAACTGCTAAAACACGGTTTAAAATCAGGTAGGAAGAGGGGCCGGGGGTGGGTATATCAAAGTAGGTTTTTAAGGGGGTGTGATAGTAGCGTTAAACTTTCAATTTTAACTTTTCCCAATTGCTTTTTTCAAAAGCCCCACTTAGACTCCCCGGATTCACGCTTGACTCCGGAGTCAAGCATGACTCCCGGGAGTCTGAGTGGGGCTAATGAACTTTTCGGCGCTAGTATAGAATACCCTCCCCCCCTAAAAATCAGACCTTCTAAAAATCGTTGTAACTACCCTTTGGAACAACAAGTTTAGGCTTAGGGGTAGGCCAGCGTATGGAAGTTGTGACTAATAAGTGTTTTACGCACTTTTTCTGGGGTCTGGAACATATGTTTGGGTGCTCTTTACTTAAGTTTTAGAAGGCATAAGTTTTGACGTGGGGGATTCTATACTAGGGTCAACTTTTCCCTTCAGATTTTTTCAACTGCTTTTTAGAAAAACTTCTGTATGCAGATCGCCAAAAAAGTTTTTCGAAAAAACCGCCAAAAACGACCAACTGCTTTTAGCATGTGAGTTAGTAACAAAAATTGACCACACTGGTCATGTTTGGATGGACAGTATTGCTAAGCGAAAATTGCAATATTTCTTTATTAAAAAAGAAGAGTGTTTAAATGAAAAATACAGTAGTAGAAGAAAGCAGCTTTTTTCGGTGTGACTCATGTTTATTAAAAATTTCTTTATATCATAAAACTTTCCGCGATCTTATTTGCCATCCTGAATCAGCGTTGTTTCGGCAAAAAACAGCGCGGGGCCGGCGCTAGGGTCAATGAAAAATTTTTTGCCTGGCGCTGTTTTTGAACAGCTATGGCTCCGGCTAACTTTATGAAGTTCTCACCTTCTTATATATACTCACACTGTAATAACTTTTTCTTTTATGGACTCTTTTCAGACCAAAAATATTTTTATTAAAATTACGATTCCTTTTTTACATTTTGGTTGATCACCCAAAAATTTCAAAATCGAGGTAAAAAGTTTCAGGTTTTATCAAGGTTTGAAAGATAACTCCTCGTGGTAGTTAATAGAGTAAATAAGAAAATAAGAACCATTGAACTGTAGAGAAATATACTGTCAATAAAAATACATATTTTTGGTAAAATTTTCAGCGAAAACAAAAGTCTCACCCGGCGCCGGCGCTGGGGCAAACTTTATCAATGTCGAAAAAATATTTTCTTTTATTTTTAGTTTTTAATTTTTAACAAGCATGAAATTTTTAACAAGCCTTTTGATCGATTTAAAAACATTCATTTTATTGTTCAATTTTTTGTAGTAATTTTTTTTCAGTCTTTGCTCGAAAACTAAAAAGGTATGTCCAAAATGGTAGCTCCAATTATAATGGTTGAAGGTATGGGGTTAGCAGCTTTCCTTTAGCTATAATCGCAGAAAAGATGATGTATTGTTGCTACTACTTAAGTATTCTACACGAGAAAAATAAAAAGCTCAGTGCTTTTTGAATGTTTTTCTAACTTCAGTACTACTTCAAGAGTGGCATTTAAGCTACTTGAAACAAAAAGACGAAATGGCTACCTGTCAGCCACTAAACTATCATAGGACTACTAGAAAAGCTGCTTTGCTTACAGAAAAGAAGGATATCAAGGATATGTCAGAAATCCTGTCAGCCCATTATTCCGTCACAATGCAAGGCACCAATGCAAGTCCATATATAAGTCGAGATAGGCAGCAAATGTGTCTTTAGTTTTTTTTGTTTTCTCAATGCTTCTATTTGTAGACGGAAATTTTATTTGATGTGCACAGTTTGATTTGTTTTAGTGTTGCACTAGATTATACTTACGTTACACATTATACTTATGTTAATTAAAACTTGGGTTGCTTGGATTTGCCGGCGAAACTAAATTTGGCGAATCCAGTATTACCCGAACAAGACAAATTATTGTTTAATTTCGGCGGATTTGCAGAATAGTTTCGGCCCTACATAAAACTAGGGTTGGTAATTTTTCCGGGAAAATTGAAATCCGGGAAATTTCGCGGAAAAATTCAACTTTTTGGGGGAAATCAGGCAAAATTGAAAACTCTTGAATTGAAAACAATTATAATCAAAATCAAACAAATCAACGTGTTTTATTTCAGTGTGTCGGTTTTTTCGCTTGCCTTTTTTTCGGTCTGTCCATGTGAATTTTCTTATTGACTGTAATGTCTAGAGTCATTCTAGTCTAAAGCTTTTAGTGTCTTTTGTATGGTTGCTATGTCGAAATGAGTGATCCTTACGCATTTACGGCCTTCACTCGGGAAATCAAGAATACGTCGTCTCGGATTAGATAAGTTTTTCTCATACTTTTGCCGGTTTATGCTTTTTTTACTTGTGTATTTTTAGGTGTCTCGAAGTGGAGCTGAAGACTGACTGAAGACGCGTGCTGAAGACTTTAGAGAGTTTTCTATCTGCGTTGCTATCTTATTTTGTGGTTACTATGCCGACATTTGGCAGTTCTTACTTATTTTCAGCCACTTTAGGTGTTTTGTCACATAAGTTTCTCTTATGTGTTCAGCGCCTTTTTCTTTTCTTCTCTTTTGTGTTTTAGGTGCCTTCAGATGGATGAGCAAAAGAAGAACAAGCACTGAAGTGATGTCTAGACATTTTTATTTTGTTGCTCTGTGTGTATCTGTTAATAATAATTTTTAATAATTTTTATTAATTAATTTTAATAATTAATAATTTTTAGAATAAAATTGTCTGAACCAGTTGTCTGAACTTCTAGTTATTGTTCATGATTATTTATGGTTATTGCAAATTTCTTGTGCAATTCTTCTTCTTCTCTTGAAAATTTATTCAATGGAATTTTATAGCGGATTTTTTACGAGTAATAAACTAATGTGGTTGTTTGTTAGATCTGAAATAGAAAACATAGAAAAAAAACATTTAAAATAAAATGATTAAAAAAATTCAGAGCCCTATCGGATGATGAACCCGATTTTGAGAATAGTGATGTGGAATTCGACAACGATGATATTGTTTATTAAAATAAATGTTGAAATAAAAATGCTGAACATAATTTGTGTATGAGCGAAAGCTAAACGCAGCCATGACTTTTGTTCTGACCATAAAAGAAAAAAGAAAAAAAGAATGAGACATAGCAAAAAATTTATATATTTGAATATACAAACAATACAGAGAGTAAGCTTGCCACGCTGTTCACCACATAGAATTTCAGGCACTTTTGTCGCCCTGTTCACAGTGGACGCGTCTGGCTTTGGCGTTTGGCTTTGGGGTCACCGAGTGTTCACAATGAAACGCTAAACGCTAAAGCCAAACAGTGTTCACAATGAAAATGTTCAACAAAAATTTAACTCAACAAATTTATTTGTGGTATTCGTAACAACAAAATTCCATAACAACAAATTAGATCATTCTGTTTTGCCACTCAACTTCACCTTCTTGATTGAAATAATGCACAAGTTTCTGACGCTTTTCTTCTGCTTCAACACGACTTCTGTTTGCTCCACGCCGACGCATCTGAACCTGAACGCCAAACCATTTTTCAAATTTTTTTGAACGTCTGGCTTTAGCGTTTAGCGTTAAAATTGTTTATTGTGAACAATTTTTGGGGTTTGGCTTTAGCGTTTAGAGTTTCATTGTGAACACTCTTTGGCTTTGGCGTTTGGCCAAAACTCCAAAGCCAAACGTTAAAGCCAAAGCCAGACGCGACCATTGTGAGCAGGGCTTAAGCTGAATCAATGTCGTATGTCGTAGACAATGGATAGAACACAAAAAAAACATAAAAAAAACAAGAAATGAATAACAAATTTCAAAAATTAAGGGGGGGGGCAACGACAAAAGTGCCAAATTTCAGATCGTTTGCTCTTCTTCTTTTGCTCATCCATTGAATGCACCTGAAACACACAAGAGGAAAAAAGCAAGTGACGGCTAAAAACATAATAGTAACTTGTCTAATGCAAAACCTCGAGCGCTTAGTCTTGCAAGTAGATGCTGAAAATACGTAAGTATCACAAATTGTCCAGATAGCAACGACAGGAAAACATACTATAACACCTAGATTACACAAGGAAGAAAAGCATTAACCGGCAAAAGTATGAGAAAAACTTATCTAATCCGAGACGACGTATTCTTGATTTCCCGAGTGAAGGTCGTAAATGCGTAAGGATCACTCATTTCAACATATTAGTAGACACAAAAGACACTAAAAGCTTTTGACTAGAATGACTCTAGCCATTACAGTCAATAAGAAAATTCACATGGACAGACCGAAAAAAGGCAAGCGAAAAAACCGACACACTGAAATAAAACATTCAAAATGATTTCAAAAACAATTTTGAAATTCAAATCTCTGGCGTACCTGCTACCCGCGCGTTTGAAATGCAAGAATTATTGCATCGAGCGAAAGCATGCCCGTTTAAGTCATATTTTATGTGCTCTTCTGAAATGTTTTCTATAGAAAATAAAATTTACAGTGTTTTTGAGACCCAACATGAATACGGGTATAGCAAAGGATGTAATTTCTCTAAGCAGAATCTCTTCTTAAACCCAGCAATAGGCAGAAGAGGAAAAACTATGTTTTGACAGTCGGACGATTTAGGCTTAGAAAAAATGAATCGTGCACTGTGGAGCTTTCCAAATAGTTCGGAAATCGACCGGTCGAGGGCTCACGTACACTGATTTTTTGAAGATGGGCGGTGTTTTTTGACTAACCCTGTATGATCATATTCTTTAGACTTACTTTTCAGTTGATGAGCTACATTAACAGCCTTGCTAATAAAGAAAATAATATTTCTGCAAATATTTGTCGAAAAAGTCAATTGAAGTCTAAAATTAGAGGTTATTGTCTTATTGCTTTCAAAACCAGTGCTAATAACCTATTTACTATTAGACACTTTTCTATATTGCCTTACAACTACTACTATTTGAAGACTGACAGTTTTGAAACAAATACAATGGTAAATGCTGTGAGCTTTCAATTTTTGGGGTATAATTATTTTCAGAGTCCTATCGATTCTCATCCTACAACTACGTCTTCTCTGTCTGAATTTTCTATTGAATTAGACGATGCATCTGATGGATGCTATATACCGGGTCAGATTATTAATGGAAATGTACTGGTTGGGATGTCTAGTACATCTGCTCCTATAGAAATAATTGTGTTGAAACTACGATTTTGCGGTAGGGCTAGAATCAAAGGAAAAGTCAAAGGGGTAAATTATATTTTATTGTAAAAAATAAAAGCTCAGAACATTATAAAAATGTAGATTGATCCAAACAACGAACAAATATACCTTAAAGAAGACCTAGAGCTCGTTTCTCAAAGCAATCAACCGACCACAATTGGTGCTAACAAACATAATCACTTATTTAGGTTTGAAGTAGGTCACATACATTTTTCATAATCGACTTACTAGTTTTAATATTATTAAATTTTAGAAACAACTAAAAAAAGAGTTACACACATCAGTAGAATCCAAAAGTGCATCTATTGTCTACTGCATTCGCGCCTATTGCACATATAGAACACAAGGTGGTTCAATAATAATTTCATTAGGAATAAATTCCTCCACTAAAGTTTTTATCTTATTTCAGACAATCAACTCAAAACTTTAAATGCAGTGCGTGGATTCTCTGTAGTGGAAAATTTCGATTTGAATGTCTTACCTTCTAATCAATACTTTGAGCCTGCAGTACACAATCTTGTCAAAAAATTCGGGTTGTTCTCATGCACAGGCTTGTTTTATATAAAAGTTTGAAAAATAATGAATAACTTTTTTTACCGCATCTATTCTAATACATGGGTCGCCCCCCCCTTGTTTCAAAAATCGTGTTTAGGGCATTGCCTTTTTGACCCAAATTTTGAGAACTGCTCGCATGTAAGTTACCGTTCAAATTTTAGCCAGTGAAATGAGCTACAATTTCAGGGGTAATTTGCTCAACCCCCATCCTATGTGAAACTGGGTCAAATTGAGCCACTTGTTTACGGGGAGTGTGGTGTTGGTTGTGTCAGATTTTATAAAAATGTGTAAATAATGTTTACACGTCTCCTAAGTAATTTTTATATGCTAGAAACGATAAAAAAACTTCTTTTCCGACACTTTCTTAGATAAAAAATTTGTGTTTTTTGATAAACATTTTTGACCAAAAACTTTGACTAAAATTGGTGGTGACCAAGGCAAATCAAGTTTTTGGTCAAATTTTAGTCAAAGTTTTTGGTCAAATTTTAGTCAATTTTTTTTCAAAATTTCAATTTTTTGTGTAAAAAAGTGTCAGAAATTTTTTTATCGCTTAAAGCATATCAAAATTACTTAGGAGACGTTTGAACATGATTTACAAAATATTAAAAAATGAGAACACACCCTTTCCTTAAGTGAACAGGTACGCAAATTGACCCAGCTTTACATAGACTCAGTTAATGCAAAGATATCTGATCAAAAAAAGTTTTTAACATACATTAAATTAATTCGAATTCATCATTACACAGAGCAAAGATGAGAGATGGGCTTAGGGTGATTGTATAGAAAGAAAGTTATGGGCTTTTAAAATTCACTTCGTCAAATGGACCCAGTTTTACAAGATGAGGGTTCAAAATGTGATCAAAAACATGATTTAGAATCAAGGGGGTGCCGTCTATTAAAATTAAATTAAAAATTTCAGGTGGTCAAATAAAACTCAATTTTTCGCTTAGTCGCAGTGCTTTTGTGTGTGGTGAGAACATTACAATTGAGGGTTTGTTTGAGTCAGTTCTTTGAAAACTTTTTAAGTAGTAAATAGTTAAGGCAGAATCGAGAACAAAACAGACCGTCGAGTGGATAAGGTTGCAGCGGTGCTCCAGCAAGTAATTGTGATATATGGAGACGAAAATCACCTTAAGGTTTACCTATATTTGGCCAGGTTTTTTTAAACTTGCAATTTGAGGACTCTGAATTAAACCTTCTGGATGTGACAGACATACATGAAGACAACTTAGCCCTGTTTGTAGATGAAGGAGCATCTGTAAAAATAGAACGCAACTTTGCCCTACCTCCTCTTCCACCCAGGTAATGAAAAAAGGGTCAAATTGAATTGTTGCCCCTAAAGTCTGAAATCTTGGCCCTTTTTAATTATTTCTTGCTCTTTTCTCAAATTTCAAATAAAAAAATTTTAATTTTCTCCCTTTTTAATGAAAATCGGGTGAATTTCTCCGATTGGGCGCTTTCTATGAAAAAATCCGAGCAACGTACCCAATGTACAAGGGGCAAAATTTCAGAATAAGGGGCAAGATTTCAATTTTTATTTCAAATTTAAAAAGGGGCAATGAATAATGAAAAAGGGGCAAGAGTTCAGACTTTAGCAACGATTTAGTTACATCCATGAAAAAAACTTAATAACTTTCAAAATGTCGCACTTTGCAGCACCTATACCTTAGATGGTTGTGGAGTGGCTGATGGAGCAGTTCAAAGACGTCGCATTTCCCTGAGTGTGTCTCGCCTTAGTTTCAGCTCTAGCAAAACTCCGCCTATGCTCAACAGTTTGAAAATTACTAATCGTTTTCTGAAGATACTGTATCAGCTGAGTGTACGAGTAAAAACTGGAGGTCACACAAGAATTCAAAAAGATTTCCCTGAGATAGTTATTTTATTATGGTTGATTGCAGGTGTGGAAGTAATGGAAATAAATGTGCCTATAGCAATTGGCAGTATACCTAACGACGATCACCAAAAGTCGCTAGCGTCTTCTGTGAAAAAATCTAGTAGAGGAGCTCGCAGATTACTACCTAAATCACCACCACCGGGTATAGCATATGTAAAATAAATAGTTGACTACCACTAAACTAACTGTACAAGGTGCAACAAAAAATTTCAGAAATTCACTATTTGTTACGGATTTTCATTTATTTTTTAATCTACAACTTATTTTTTATGAATATTTTTTGTGTTTTAAATCGAACGAGCTCGCAGCTAGCTAAACTACTGTCATGTATTTTACTGGGGGAATCGACTAGACAAAAAGACAAGCATATGATACCTACGTAAATTTTTGTTTTTCTGAATTTTTCGGCTCCTCCTGCACATCGAAATGAGAAATCTTAGATAACTTTATTCAGGCGAGCGAGGAATGCCTGGAAAGAGTATACTCTATCTGCAGAATAGAAAGGAAAGGCCAGCTTTATTAAGCGCGCCCAATGAAATTTACATTTGCAGCAAAGCTCAGGTTTGATCAAGTCGGTTAAAAATGTCAAAAATTTAAGTGTTGATTTAAGCTAAACTACACCAACAAATATCCATACTTTGTGGACCTGCCTAGTTCTTCTAAGCAAAGTAGGAAAGTTTCAATGTTGGCCAATGCTATGAAGGCTGAGACCACTGTGGCTAAAAGACCGCAGTCAGGTGTAGAGCACGGTAAAAAATATTTGTGCTTTACTTTCTAAAATCAAAATAATTTAGCTAAAAGTCAAGCAGAAAGCTACACCACCAACCAGAGTGATTGTTCAGTGACAGTCAGGTCTCCACCTAGTCGTATGTTGGTTGATAGGCCCTGCCGACACCTGCCTAAAGTGATAAATGATGGTTGTGTTACCTATCCACTATCTTGTTAATATTCTCCCTTTTCAATGTTATTTATTTAGTTAGCAATGGCTTAACTCCTGTGGAGATCCTCATTACTGACCACAAAATAAAACATAAACACAGTTTACACGAGGAAAACTTGAGACACCAGGAATCGGCTCAATTGCAGCAAGAGCAGCACAGAAGAAATAGTGAGCAACAACAATCTAGCACTATTTAAAATATACTTTTTGACTCAAAATGTCGTTCATAGAGTAAAATATAAATCGAGCATTACAGAAAACATCATTTATTTTGCACAACTGCCTCAGTGCTAAGTAGTTAGCCAGATAAGAGCACTTGTTTAAACGGGCAATGAATTTTTAAAAACAATTTTTTCATCTTAAGCGCAAGTTAGGCCACCGTACACTAACTTTTGATACTTGGGGGTTTTTTGCTACAAAATTCCATAAATATTCAAGTTGGTTTTTGAAAAAAATAAGCCTTCTTAAGCTGTTCATTTTTTCTGAAATGGATTTCACATCGTTATAGTCTGTGCTGTGGGTATCTGAAAAAGCAAAACTGAAATTTCTTATATTTAACCAGCTGGTTTTAATCCGGGAAAAATTGCTGCTCGGATATCTGGTTTTGAGAATAGACTAAATACTTCTAAAAGCTGAATACAATTTCAAAAAGTGGGAGAACAATTCATTTCGAAAAAAGGGTGTAGTTTTAAAAACCCCAATTGTTTTCCCACTTTTCAATATTGTATTCAGCTAGTTGATAGCTCGTAAGAAAATAGAGACATAGGGCTGCATGCTAGTGCGAAAACAAAAAAATTAAAAAGTAAAAACTGAGCACAAGAAGTTTTGAAAATTTGACGGGAGATTCACATAATTTGACGTGTGTTTTCACCTATGCCATTCAATAATAGGTTAAATTATAGGTTTTTACTCGTAGGAATTTTCGGTCGTGTGCATATCATATTTTTATGCGTCCACAAATAGTAACAACCGCAAGAACAACCATGCATGTATGTATTAGGCTAATTAATTTCCAGTATGTTTTTAATTTTTTCTGCTTTTCATATAGCTGATTAATTGGCTTGGCTCTCTATTTATGTTTTTGCAATATACTTTGATACATTAGCTTTGCTCTGGCTTTTTTGTCCTGGGAAGGCGAAAAAAAGTAAACTTAATTTGGCCATTTGAGCACAAAATTTGAAGATTCATTCATCTCTTTTCTGCAGTTCTTAAATGGCCGTCCAGCTTGTTTTAGCTAGTCAGAATGAAGCTAGTCCTTCAAGAAGAAATCTTCATCTCGTTGTGTGCTTTGATTCGAGAATTTTGAAAATGCCTCTTTTTGATTCGTTTAGGGTGGGTGATGAAAGGAAGCCACTTATGTGTGACTGAAACAGAGAGCTAACAAATTTAGTTGGATGTGTAGAGGACAAAGAAACGACAAGACTACTACTCATATTTGACTGCTCTTTTGGGTTCTTCTTGTTGTCTTTTCTAAAATGTTGTGTATGTGTCTTTAATGGCACAAGCATATAAGCAGCTAAAATACCGGATTTTAAAAATACTGCTGTTTAAAGATTATCATGTAAATGGCGAGCCGTAAATTTTTTGCTCGATATCCACAGAATTTTTTTTGAGGCTTTGAGGCTCCTGACAAAATTTTCCAAAAATGGTGCAATTTTTACGACTCACCATATTATACGTTATGTTATATGTATAGTTGCTGAAATTTATGAAGAAAATACGTCTAATTTAATCAACTATAAATGTACAGCTGATCAGGTTAACTATGTTTTTACAGTTAACTTGTTTCTTTACTAATTCAGTTTGTTACACTATCAGAATTAATATCATTTAAAAAAATCCTTTCAAAAATTTCAAACAGGACTTCAAAAAGTGCTTTTAAAAGTGTGTTTTTTCTAAGCGATGAGATTTTTTACACATTTGTCATATTAAATTCCTTATGTTTGTCTAACATATCCTCAGCATTTTTCATAGAAGCAAAAGAAGTAGCATGATAATAGTAGTTGGGCGGCAAAATGTTTAAAAGCGGATATCCAGACTATCTTAAAGAGTACTCAACGAAATATCTCTCTTTTGAGCTTTTTTAGACTAAATAAAAAATAAACTCATTGATAAGGTATGATAGCTCTTTTATTAGACGCATATTTGCAGATTTTTTTGTCCAGCAATTTTATGACTTGAAATTTATTCTTGAAATTTATCCTAAGTTATAGCTCTTGATATTATAATGTCAAAAATTAAAATAAAAATGCAAATTCAGTAAGTATTTGATTCTTAGCTACCGTATTACTTCTAATTTTAGTCCCTCCCTAAAAGTTACAAAATGTACCTGTTGTAAAGAAAAGAAGTTAGTTGGCCCCCTGCCAGGAATAACTAATCGAAAACAAAGTCGGGATTAATTAATGACTTTGGTAGCTTGCAAGGAAGGTACCCTGACTGTGTTATAGGGAAACTTTGATGAGAAATTGTTTTTCGCATATTCTTGTGGAGCGTGCTTAAGCTCCTGATAAATATGGCTCCCTAACTCTGAAGGTGGACAAGTATTGGTCTTCGAGCAACTCAAAAGTCACTCAAAGTTCTAAAAACACCTCGATTCTAACTCTCCTGATTTTTTACTTTAAAATTTTTTCCAAGCTTTACTTTTTTCTTGCTCCATTACTTTTTTTAGGTGAGAGATTTTGCTTGGAATAATTTGGACATTGTCGAAAAACTGCAACTGCTGAAAAATAAAGAGATCAAGTTAACTAATGTAGAAGATTACCTGAAAAAACATCTACAACAAGAAATGCTCAGCCATGACGATATTTCGACATATACCAGTTACTTCAGCCATTGATCCGTACCCTACGCCGAATGATGTGGTGTAAGCCAGTTTTTTCAATTATTGTGAATCTAATAATTTTTTAAGTCTGCTACAAACTAAGTTCCGCAATAAAATGGTGGCTGTGAAATTTGGTGAAAAGTATCGGTTGTACCGAAAGCACAAGGTTTGCTATCAATTGTCTGGACTGCTCAGAGTGAATTTAAATTTAAAACTGTTCTAAAACTACTATTTTTACCTTTTAGAGCGGAAGAACAGTCAACTTTTTTGCCAACTCTAAAAGAAATCAATGGTCATTTCATGCTTAACAGTGGGATCCATGCTGATGGCTGCCGTCAGCAAGCACATGATTTGGGTCAGCAAAATGCGTTAAAGGCTGCGAAAGAAGCAAGGCAATCAGGAAAAGAGTACGAATCCGTTGCAATTTGCTTTTCATTGTGGCATCAGGTGCGCAATCAATTCTATCGACGACGAAAGATGGCACCCAGCATCGTCAGAGATCCTTCCCTTCCGCCAAAAATTAATGAGAATACGTATTGTGCTTTTATTATGGAAAATGAGGAAAGGTCTGATATCTTTTCCACTATCACGCTCCTTGCTTGCACCTTTCAGATGGCTTTCGTTGGCTGATAAATAAAATGGGCTTGTTTTCGTTGCATCAAACGATGAACATATGGTGGCCAGCCAATGCCAGCTTTTGATGGCAGATGGAATATTTGATTTATGTAATTCATGGATTGGTTAGTATTTTAAATGAGCTCACATGTCTTTATCGATACTTTTTGTAGTACAAGGAAGCATGGATAGCACTTGCCACATGCTTGATGAAAAACCGACTGGAGTGCTCTTATGCTGCTGTGCTTGGTCATTTACATGCGAAATAGAGAGAGTTGAGCGTCCAACCAATCTTCGAAGCGTTTCATTGTGACTATGAAAAGGCTGAAATAAATGCAGCTATCACCGCATCTGGGATTCAGGTCGGAACAGAACTTTATAAGCTCACTTTTAAAACATTAATGAAGATCCGTGGTTGTTTGTTCTACTTTACAAACATGAGTTCCGAATATCTATTTTTCTCGTCTTGATTAATTTCGTATAATAATTGTCGACTGATGAGCATCTCTTATGCGAATTGGTTGGCCAGGTCCTTCTCTCCCTGGTCCCTTCCTGGTCGACTGATGGGTTGACTGGTTCGCCGCTACCCGGGATCGAACCCATATCGTCAGTGTTGCTTTCGACCGCCCAAACATTTCGATTTGCCTCTTAACCCCTTTCTCTATTTCCTCCTGACCTCAAATAAGGGGTGTCCATTTTCAGTGTTAGGTCCAAAAGTGTGTCATATTACTACTTTCGTGCTAGTGTTGGAGGCCGCGACGGAATTCGATCTGTAACTTTTGATTTATAAGGTATTTTAGTGTTAGGAAAAAGAATAGGAACAATATTTCAACCGATGTTTGTGCCAAATAACCACGCCCGACCCTACTAGCGAATACAATCCCCCCTAACAATTTCTTTTTTAAAATCGTGTTTTAACCACTTCTAAGTAATTTTTATAAAAAAGGTGTTTTCGGCATGTTTTGAAACAAAAAGTTGATCTTTTAAAAAAATTCTTGACCAAAACTGAAATTTTTGCCTTAGGGGACCAAGGCAAACCACCTTGCTTTAGGGTATTCTACCCCGTTTTGGTCACTGATGCTACTCAAAAAGCCTCTATATGCATTTTATGATCAATAGTCTTGCTCGGAGTCATGTCTAAGGTAAGTGAGTGAGCGCATCTCTAACTATCAACCCCAGTATGCCTAGTAAAGTGCATTTTAGCCTTTTCTAATGGCTCTTTCAGGAACTTAGAATTAGAGTCGGAGTATTTCGCATCGTGAACACCGCCTACTTCAACGCTGAACTCTAACCAAGAATTTTCGAACACAGTATTAGAGCTAGCCTAAGCCTAAGCCTAAGATAAATTAGCTAAATATATATAATCATAGTTTGGCAGCTAAAACGTTGGAAAATGGGCGTGTGACCGTTTTTATGCAGGCAACGTAATGTAATCATCCCCTACAAAGCTCAGTTAAGCTTTGTTAAAAATCGTTTTATCAAAAACAGGGCCGGCGTTGGTCTTTTATTTTTCTATTAAAATACACTGAGCATCTGCAATACTAGGAAGTATATGACAAAAAGGCATTATCAATCTAAAATTAAGTCATTGGCTATTTTGAAAAAAAGTCATCAGCAACACCGCACCCAAAAATCGTCAAAATTGTCGGGTCGGCGCCCAGCGCCTGCGCCCGGTTCGACTAGCAACGCCGGCGCCCGTGCAAACATGATTGTATCTGATCTTTAACGCGTAACGACTTTGGTCTGATAAATATGGCGGAGATAAAGGGTAAAGTCCCTAAACTTGATGGCAGTTCTGATATTTAAGCAAAATAAAGTTGGCTACTTAGCATAAACACGATGAGGTTAGTTGTGTTGAAACTAGTGATGAAGTTTATGTTAGAATATGTGCTGCTGTGCACTAAAAGCGGGACTGTTTCTTTCATTTGGTGAAAAACACTCATAAACTCGAAGAATTTCAAAAGTTAATCCCAATTCTTGAAAAAAACTTTTGAAAAATCAGGAGAGCTAAAACGAGACACGACCGTGCAAAAATTAAAAATGAATTTGAATATGTACAAACTTGGCGTTCTGTTCAGACGTTTCAGTGCTTTTTGGATATTTGTCCAAAAATACGCCCCTATGCCATTTTCATACTGTCTTATTTTAATTCAAACTTACTGTTAACATTTGCAGTAAGTAGAAATTTTTCTAATTTGTCGGTGACTTTCGCATTTAAAGAGCATTTTTCTATGAAATTCTACTATGGTGAAGACGAATCCAGTGTTAAAATTTTGTTTTTGCCTATCTTTTTTAATTTAACTTTATTGGACAAATAGGCACTCGTAGTGCACTTACAATTTGCAACACAACAAAAAAACATTTTTTCCTTCTCAATAATCTGATTCCCTAACAATATCGCAATACATATTTTAACACGTCTAAGGAGAATAAGGATAAGCTGCTTTAAAAAGCTTTACTTATTCGGGTAAGGTCAATTTTTTTTCAAAGCTAACTTGAATTCAAGACTGTTTTTGGACATTAAGATCGCAGGTGGAATTTTGTTCCACAGACTTATTGTTCTCGAAAAAGTTTTCATGAGTAAACGAATCGGCTGGGATAATATGAAATCTACGCTGGGAGGCTGTAGTTTTGCAATAAGAAGATAGTCTTAAATTTGTATGATTATTGAAAATTTTGAAAAGTAAAATCAAGTCAAACATAAGTCGCCTCTCAAAAAGCGTTTTCAAACCACAAACTTTTAACCTTTGCTCATAGGAAAGATTTTTGTTATAACCACTTTTGATAAGAGCTTTTTTCGTAAAAAATTTTTGAACTTTTTCTATGCTACCGGAGTCTTGTTTATGCTTAGGATTCCATACGACAGTCGAGTACTCTAGTTGGGGACGAATATAAGTTTTGTAAGCTAAAATCAGTGTTTCTAAGTCTTTTGTTTTAAGCACGCGTAAGATCATGTAGGATAATCCGTTCCCAGATTTAATAATTTTTCGCTTTTGCTCCTTGAATTTCAAATTTGGATTAAAAATTACCCCAAGATCACTAACAGTACTTTCTTCTGAAATAGGATTAGAACCAATTTTGTAAATTTTTCTAGGATTTGTTTTGCCGAAATAAAGCACCATACACTTTTCGAAGGTCCTCCTAAGGTCCTCCTACGTCTCCTATCGGGACGTAAAAATAATTTTTTCGCAATATTATCTTCCGCGGAGTTCTTGCCTTGCTATTATTACAAAGTTAATTTATTAAACTGTTCAACCCGTGAATATTTAATCTTTTATTTTTATTACGATTTTCCAAAAATTTCTAAACTCTATTTATTAATAAAAATTAAATATTTTATTGAATTAGGATTTGTCAACTTCTGTATTATTTGCTAAGAATAAACATCTCTACTTTGAATATTATGTTTACCGGAACTTCTTTTATTTTTCTTTCAGAACTCTTTGCTAAACTAATTAGCAAAAGAACAGATTTTGCAGCTGGCTTTAAAAACTATTTTTGACAGCTGAATCATGAATGAAAATTTGCTGGTTTTATTCTATTAATATAGAAATTTAGTTTTTTTTTGTCCACGAGGTTCGGCTTAGGATGGACCAAGAGGAAAGTACTCAATTATGGTTAACTTTGCCTATAGGCTGTCTATATGTGGTGTTGGGAGTCGTTGGTTAGTTTTTACACAGAAAACTATTAATACTGATAATTACTTGTGCTAGGTCTTCTGTTCAACCTGTTGACTATGCTTATGATTTTGACCAAAAGAGTCTATAGACTGTCCGCTTATACAATTATGGGTTTGTGTGAAAATATTTTTTACACTATTTAGTCAATTTATCGCCAAGCTTTTTTACAGCAAATGTGGCACTAGCAGATGCGCTAGTATTAATTGTGGCAGGCATAGGTTTGTATAATTTTGATTTGTAGGACATTCCATTTTATGAAATTTTTCTCTCTGATTATGAACCATGACGTATAATTAAAGCCGGCAATTTTTTTCAAACCTTAAGTGGTTCGCAACTTTTGTATTTATTTTTATAAGCTCTGTAAAAAGTGCCCACTAGATTTTTTAAATCTCTAACGCGCAATTTTTTTAGATCTCAAATAGTTAATAAAAACAGAAGTTTCAGACCACTTGAAATTAGGGTGGCTGATATTTAAAGCGTATATGGTGTTCACTCACTTTAATTTGACATGCAAATCTGACATCCCAAACAAACAAATTTGATCAAAAAATAAAGAAATTATGTTTTTTTAAGGGCCTGACTATACTTACATGAAAGTTGCAAGTTTCAGCCTTAAATTGAAAGTTGCAAGTTGCAAGCGAAAGTTGCAAGCGAAAGTAGTATAGTCGCTTGCAACTTTCACTTGCAACTTTCACTTTCAACTTGCAACTTTCATGTTGGCGACTATACTTTTGAAAAATTTTTTGGATTTTGCTTGATATTTACTTAGCCAATCTTAACCAATTCCAAACAGCTCCTATCAGATCAGACCAGCCCTATAACAACAAGCTCCATACTAACCGCTACCAAATACAGTCAGACAAATACAGAAAGCCATACATTTTTTTTTTTCTTCCCATGACAGAACATTGCGACGATATCAGCGACTCAAATACTCAACAAAACGATCTCTGATGACCCTTGCTCTTCTATTTGCCGCCGGCGTTCTCTGATTCTCCCTCCTGCGCAGTCCCAAGTCTTCGTAGGCTCCCAAGTTGACGTCGATGGGCCCCAGAAAGTTGTGGAGGATCACCGCTGCATGAAAGACAGCCAACCTTTGCTTGCCGGAGATAGGACGAAGATGAGAAGAAAGATGACCGGATAAACGAACTTCCAGCTGTGCGTAAAGTTGATCGAACTGAGCAGGAGTGAAACGGCAAAATCACTTCAGGTCATCTGGATCCCTCGAATGATAGTAGCGGCTGAACATAGCAAAGCTGTTTTGGATCCCTTGAAGATGAGCAGGCCTGACGTAAAAGCGACGATTCCTTCCTCGAGCTCTTCTCCCCCCTCAGCACTTGTAGATACCACCAGACAGCAAGTTGATTTGCCATGCTAAAAAGAGGGAAAGGTCTGAGCACTTAACAAAAGCACTTAACACAAGCACAAAACAGAGCAAGGTAATCGAGATCTGACAACTGTACATACAAACGTACAAGCCAAATCCACATACAAGCCAAAACTCTTTATACTCATCGGTATCGCAAACAGAATGAACACACCACTACGATAACACTTGGGAACAATAAAACTACAATTCATCTTGCTCGGCCAGCCAGTCTTCGCCTTCCCCGACCAAGTTCCTAACATCTCGAGCAAAGGCATTAGCACGTTTTCGATTCACACTGAGGAGCTGCTGATGCATGTTCACGACCATCTGTCCAAGTGGGGCTGATTTATTCGTTTCCTGCGCTAGAAGAGCATTCCCAATATTGACAAGCGCCACATCTACAGACTCTTCCTTCCCCTCCTTCTTGCGACGCTTTATGGCAGGCGAACTCTCCGCTGAAGTCAAGCTCTTCATCGGGCTCACCATGGAGTCTTCCTTCACATCAGCTGAATCTTTCCCCGATGGCTCACTGACTGCAACGTTCGAAATTCTCTCACTAAAGCACACAACTCAACACACCATGGAAGAAAAGTAGCAGAAATAAAAACTACCCTGGATCAGCAAAGGTCTGGACTTTGAGAAGGAACGCCGCCATTTGACCGAAGAATTTCCACTTGCTTGCACCTTCTTCTGCTCCGAGGCCTGTTCGCGTTGCCTGCTTCTTTTTGCACTGGTTGAAGACGACAGTCAAATTTCTCCATCCATCCTTGACAACAGGAGCTGTAAGCAAAAAGTATCATGAAAAGGGTATAAGAGAAACCTGTGACGATGCGACTATCCTTGTTCATAAAGCTTGCAATTTCCGCCCACAGCTTGTCCACCACAGCACGTTTCGAGTGGTCATTAAGCGTTGCATCCCATATGACTGGCCGAACACGAACCTCCTCGATGATAGTTGCCTTTTACAGATCCGTCAGATCCTTGTGCGTGGGAGTAGCCATTCTAAAAGGCAAAATAAAACGCATACTGGAAGCACCGAAGTGTGCAATAAAAACGCAGAAAAACTATGAAAAAACTTTCATGAAAGTTGAAAACTTTCAATTTTGGAAATTGAAAGTGAAAGTTGCAAGTTGCAAGTGAAAGTTGCAAGAAAAGTATAGTCACAAACTTGAAAGGTGAAAGTTGAAAGTTGCAAGTGAAAGTTTCTTGCAATTTGCGACTATACTTTTTTTTGCAACTTTCATGAAAGTACTTGCAACTTGCAACTTTCAACTTTCATGAAAGTTGCAAGAAGTATAGTCAGGCCCTAACAACTATATGCTTTCAATCTTAATTTAGGATGCGAAATTCAAAATCATGTTCAAACCCATAATTTACTTTTTAATGATGCTAAATTCAAAAGATGATAAGTTAAAATTGTTAGATAGTTGAGATTTTTATTTTCAGGTTGTGGAGTCAGTGTCATTCTATACTCATCCTCTAGTCATCAAAGTCAGGAAGAAACTTCTGCTACGCTAGCTCTTTTAAGAGCATCTATTAAAAGCATGCAAAGTGCCGACTTACGAATAAAAAATAAACTGGTTCTCTCAATTGTTGGAGAAAATTTTGCAGAGCAAGAAGAATTGCCTTGGGAATCGTATTTTGGAAGTTTACAAATTACACCAACTACGATAAGGTAGTAGTTCTTGAATCTTCTTTATTCAACCTCTTTACCGTAAACTCCAAATACTAATTTGCAATTTACTGTGAATTAATTGTCGAAGTTATTAGCTATAAACTTACAGTAATTTTATTTAACTTGATATTACAGTTAATAAATTCATCTGTTTATTTATAGCTTGCAATAATTAACTGTAAATTAATAGTCAACTAATATACAATAACTTCATTCAAACCTTTAAGATTGCCATGCCTAGAATAACTAGGTTTTTTAACTATCAAACTCAATTCTAGTAAAACAAAATTGGGCAGTTTGGGTGAATGGATCCCTCATTAGCTCTCCGATTAAAATTAAGCCGACCGAGTCCGAATTTTCAGTGATTTGCTTCGAAGAAATGAAGAGACTCCTTTCCTAAACAATTTGGTCGAAAAGAGAACAAGAACCCGAAAAGAAAGAAGGTCTGTGTGGATCCCAACCAGACTCCAAAAGGAAAGCCCAAATTAGTGCACGGCAAGAAGGCCATGTGGTGCGTTTAGTTGGATAGAGCCGGAATAATCCATTGGGAAATCATCCATAAACGCTTCTGTTGCTGGTGGGACGATAACGGTAAAACTCCACATTTTTTGAACTTTTGATCAATTTTTCAACTCCAGGACAGAAATGGTCAAAAGCAATACAACCTGAACTCTGACGTCTATCTGGCTCAAATCGACCGTTTCCAAGCCACCATCGAAGCAAAAAGACCGAGAAAGAAGGACCACATCGTTTTCCACCACGACAACGCTCGTCTTCATGTTGAGCGTCGAGTGATCAACTTTATCATTGGTAAAGGCTGGGATCTGCTGGAACATCTGCCATACTCTCCTACAGAAGCCCCTGCAGACTATCACGTTAATCACTCCGTGAAAAAGTGGCAGGCGGGAAATTTTTTTGACTCTTTTGACGAGCTTGTCACCGATATCAAAGCGTGAATCGTCTCAAAGAATAGGAACTTCTTTTCTCGTGGAATCGAACTCATACCGACCAAGTGGGACGCAGTTCTTGAAGTAGACGGTGACTATGCTTCAGAATGATATGATATGTTGAATATTTGTGTACTTGAACAAAAATGCGTGAAATAAAGTTTGCGCGGATAATCATGCATCAACCCAATAATTTGCGACGATTATGTTAAAATTCATTAACTTTTTTCCATTTGGCTGCCATAAAAGCACACCCGTGCCTAGTTTGTCCAAAACATTTATCTGTTTTAAAAATTGAAAAAATTTGCTTAGTTAAATAAATAAATAAAATAAATAGTAAACTACTACAATACAGGATGTTTTAAATTTTTGTGACACTTTTAAGCGGTCATAACTTTTTTACAGGTCGAATTTCAAATTTCTGTGAACGTAGATCAACTCAGTTCTTGATGGCAATTTTTTGAAATATAAGGTCAAAAACACGATTTTTGCTCAGTCCCTCGTGTGGTTTTCGTCCTGGTCTGTAGATGGCTTCTGGATGGGTAAGTCCAAAACCACAGGGGGGATCAAGCAAGAATCGTATTTTTGACTTTATATACCAACAAAATCGCCATCAAAAGCTGAGTCAACCTGCGTTCACAGAAATTTAAAATTCGACTCGTAAAAAAGTTATGGCGTTTTTTAAATGTTGAAAAATTTTGAAACACCCTGTACAATAACTGTCATTTGAAACTTTAAGATTTCCATGACTAGAATAACGGAATGTTCAAAGGAGAGTGGTTTTTTTATTATCAAACTTAAATCTAGTGAAACAAAATTGGGCAGTTTTGAAAAAACACAGTTTAGCAAAAGTATTAGCTAACAATGAACTTAAGGCACAAGAAGCTAAGCCCAGCTGCTAGATATAAAAAAAGAAAATACTCAAATATTGACCAGCACAGAAAAAGGAGAATTTGGAGGAAAAATTTGTAATTTTTTTTATTAAAAAATTAAAAAAGTTTTAATTTTGTATGCTTTAGAAGAAAAAAGCGATTTTCATTAGTGCCTACCCCAGAAGAATTTTTAAATGTTTCTATTTTATTGACAAATTCTTCTGCTTCTTCACACAAAGTGTCTGCTTCCAAAATATGTCTGGATTTTATACACTCTTCAATGGCATTTATTGAAATAAGTGCCTGGTAAGAACATTTTTTATTATTCAAATATTTTTTAAAATGTCAATCTAAATTAGTGAAATTAAAAGATTTATATGTTTGTTTGTTGTAAAATCTTTATCAATCGTAAAAACGAATTTCAAAACTTTTCCAGAGATAAGCTGTCAAAATTGTGCAATCACCGTTTAAGTTTTTTTACATTTTAGGACTGCTGGCGTAGTAAGGTAGACTTTCTTTATTTTAGTATTTTGTGTTAAAATTGTCATTTAGTTATGCTTTTCTTGGTATAAACCGTTGTGTAGCCATCTGCTTTTATGGAACTAAGGCTAAGGCTTTTAATCGAGTATCCATAGCCGTTATTTCTTCTGTTTTTACATGGTTGATTGGCATTATTACAGGTTGGGTATAGCCAAGTTTTTTCGTTTAGGAGATAAACATTTAATTCAGCGTGTGTCGGCACATTCCCTGAACCCTTGATCGGTGTTCGACCGGACATATGGACACTAAGTTTCCTGACAGAAAAGCACAGTCGTAGATCTAGTAAGCTAATAGTCTTAAAAAATTCGGCACTACTCTATTCAAACTAACACCCCCCACCCCACCCCACCCCAAATCTACTTTTAAATGTCTTCTCAAACACTCTATATCAATTCAAAATCACCTCAGAAACTCGAATTGAGAATCGTTATTGAGAGTCGACTGTAAACTATTTTTTGCTCTTGGTAAATCAGTCAATCCATGGTGTAAACCAATGGCCAATTAACATAGACGGCACAAAAGTATATGAACTAGTGCAAAAATATACCACTTCACGAGAAAAAAAAAGACTAGAATTTAAAATAAATTGTGTCATCAGTGGCCAAAAACATTGTACTTAACTCTGCCCACCCTGAAACTTTCATTTTTAACCTTAACCTAAAATTTTATTAAAGGATATGCGGTAGACATGACTCTTTACAAAATACTAGTCGGCTAATTTACGCATTAAGCTAATATAATATGATAAATATTTTTAGTTGTTTTCATCTCCATCTCCTTGCTGATCCATTGTTTGAGTGTGACCATACAATGGATTTGTTCCAGTCTTGTGTTAATGAAGATTCACCAAGTCAAAAAGAAAATTTCTAAAAATAAATTGAACCAGAACAGTGCCAATCGGTTCAGAAAGCAGGTCATTTGCAATTTTAAGCTTGTTATTTTTGTTTATAACTGTATTTTAGGCCCGCCTTACCTTCCAATTCTTTTATCCGAGTTTGTTTTGCACCATTTCATCCATTCTGTATTTTGCCAAGCCATTTGTTTCTCGTCTCTTATCAGACTACCACTTTATTATTCTGCATATCGTGAGTTTCTACATCTACAAGTATTAAAAATGTCTTTGTTTATAGATTTGGTTGAGCAATCATTTTTGCAAGTGAGTATTCTGATTCTTTATTAAAGCTGTTAAGAAGACAGTCTCGACATGAAAGGATTAGACCAAGTGTCGTGTTTTTCAAATGTGGCTTAGAGCCATATTTTGTCGACAACGTGGAAGTGCGATGCTTAAAAAACTTGTGTTGTTGTATTAACATCATCAATATCAGAATTTCTAAATTCCTTCAAAAAATTTGATAAAAATCGAAATGTAATACGTCAACCTTTTTTCGATATTTTTTCTTTTCTATTTTCGTTTTTTTAAAGGAATATATAAATTTTGATATTGATATTGTTAATACAACTTTTCATTCTACATTCATTCTTCAAAACCAAGTTTTGGACAAAATATGGCCACATTTGAAAAACACAAAACTTGGATCAATCCTTTCGCATCAAGACTATCTCCTTAATAGCTTTCAACACCCCCTTTTAAGCAAAATTGGGGTAAGGCAGTATAGCAGTGGTTGAAAAAAATTCGAGTGTGGCAGGATTGGAAAAAATTTCAAACTTTACTGTGAAGCATTTTGGGTGAGGTATTTAGGCAGAGACTGAAAAATTTCAAATTAAAACTTTGATTTGAAGTCAGACGTCGAAGTTTTTGAGATGATGTAGCTCTACGAGTTTTCAACATTTTTAGTATTTTAAATCATATATTTGTTTTTAAAGCATTAAAAAACTAAAATTTTCAGCCCATTTATTTACATATACTTCAATGAACGAATGCGACATTCCTACTGGGAACTTCTAAGCTGTGCTCAGCTGAGATTTTTAGTACTGCGCAGTAAAGGACAAAATGACTTTAAAAATCGTATAAATGTCTCCAGGTAACATATCTAATTTTTTATTTGAATACAAAGGAAAAAACATTTTAGACGGTCAGCGGGACAACACTCCCTAAATCAACGGCAATCTAGACAATCTGTCCGATCAGCAGGAAGTCGATCCAATGGCCATTTTGTCAGAAACAGGTACTTTACAAAAATAATTGTTGCAAATAACAAAAAAAATATACCGTATTCGTTAGCAATGCATAATTTAATTACTTCAGAAAACGATAGCATTGACATTTCAATTGTAAATAGACAAAAAATCTGTTAATATGCCGTTTTTTTGTTCCTTTTTGGTTTGAAAAACAAACAAGATTCCGAGCAATAATCATGATCAAAATTGCATTAAGAGGCTCTTTTTGCCTGTCTGAAGTGACCGAAACGGGTTAGAACACTCTTATGTAAATAAAAATGAAAAATTTCTTTTCCGATTTTATTTTTTGTGCCCATTAAATATTAGACGCAAAACGAAAAAAAAGTTGCGATTCAAAAAAATTTGCTGGTCTGCGCCTTAACTTTTTAAACGCACGGACATGCCCCTTTAATTATTAGTCTGAATTCAATGTTTACTTTTTCTTCTTAATTCTGTAAAGTATTTTTCAATTACATCAGTTATTTTCAGTTTGCAAATGCAAAGTCGTGACTTTGAGCAACTTTGCGAGTTCATGATGAGGGTAAATCCACTGTATGAAAGCAGTGAAGGTTGGCGTGAGTCAAGTAGTGATCTAGTAAACGAGATGGAAAACTACCAGGCCATCAATGGAAAGTATGCATTTGAGACAAGGAGTGAAGTTTTTACTGCTTCTGGTCATAAACGTTCAGTGGTGGGTGAGTTAGGCCGCGAGACGTTGGAACACTGGGCTGCTTTTGCAAAAAAAGCTAGCATATAAAGAAGTTGTAAAACAGCTTTTGTATCCTTTTATGCGTTTGCAACATCCTACGGAAGATTCCATGGTCACTAAGCTTTTTTATACTTAGCAAGCTAATTAAAAAAACTTTAGACCAAAAATGTTGATATTTTAATTTTTTCAAAAAATTTTAGATGAAAAGTTTGTTTTTTTCTATCAAATATAAGATTAATGATTTCATACAACCTTTGAAGGTTTACAACAAAATTTTAGGTTGTTAGATTGGTGCAGGATCAAAATACCCAAAGACAAAATATGTTTTTTTAGGTGGACTTTTGATGGCCTATCAACATTTAAAGCCATATGGTGCAAATTAGATGTTGTGTTATTACGATAATAGCATATAGTACACATTATTTGCACAATATGCTTTATAGTTTATAGTTCAAGACAAAATACCCAATATATGTCTTTGGGTGTTTTGTCTTTGGGTATTTTGATCCTGCACCGTTAGATTGAATGAAGAAAAAAATTAAAGGACCATTACCGTCTACAGCAATGAGTTTTGCATGTTTGAATTAACGGGGTACAGCTTTTCACTCCAAAAATGCATGAAATTAAAGTTTGAACTATAAAGTGGTTGCAAATACTGATAAAATTATTATTTTTTTCGTGCATTTGCGGAATCAAAAAGCTGTCTTCCGCCAATTCAAACATACGAAACTCGTTGCCGTAGACGGTAATGGTCCTTTAATGTCAATTTTGAAAAACGAGTTTAATGAATCATGGGTTTTTATTGCATGTTTTATTGGATATGATGCGCATGCAAATAAACTTTTATTTCTGACTCAGAATCGAAGTAGCACCAAAATATTGGTTGAAAATCAGAAAAAAACGTTTATTTGGAGGTGTTTTATACAGACGATATTACTGTTTGTTTGCATATGCATTGCAATTACGGGTAATAAAATATTTCTGTTAAATATTTTTTTATTAATTTATGTAATAAAACATAGCGATCCCGTTTTGTATCACAATTTGCTTGTCTTTTCCTCCTTTGAAAGTCCAAATAATATTTTATTCGTTATAATTCACTCTTTTTGGTCTGTTTGCTGCCACTTTTCTTGGTATCTTTGGTTTTAGTTGAGGCGGTATCCTTCGCTTCTTTTTCTTCTGTTTTTCCAGTCTTTGAATCAGTTTTTTCCTTCTTTGCGGCTTCTTTTTTAGCGGCTTGAGCTTTGGCTCCAGCAGCATGAGGGCATCCACCCGGAGCTTTGGCATCTTCTTCTTTCTGCAACTTTTAGGTTATAGGAGCAGTTAAAAAAATCTATAAGCTCTGTGTGTGTTAAGACAAAGGTGGCACACGGGTACACTGTTTCGCTGAACCCGGTACCCGGATTTTATTGGCTGAAGTTGAAAACACTCCTCAAATTAAGTGTTCACCTCCACAAAATATGTATTCCCCTCCTCAAATTGTAAAAAACGAATATTTCTCGGTGTTTTTCCAATTGTAAAATTTATTTCTTTGAATTAACATGTAGCCCTTAATCTTAAGTTTCTAATGAGCTAACAACTAGCTCGATGTGATGTGTGAAAGTGAGAGAATAATTTTTTTGAAAAACAACCAGTAGTTTCGAGTTTTTTCACGAACAGCCGATTTTATTTATGCCATTTTTATAAAAAAAAATTCAAATAAATGCTACCTTTTTCTTGTCTGACTTAGTTTTTGATTTTTCTTCAGAATTCTTTACACTTTCCTCCTAAACTATGTGTCATTAGTGATTTTTCAAGCAACATTTATCTTACTTTTTTGTTTTTGTCAGTTTTTTTAGTTTCTCCGTCATCTTTAGCCTTTTTCTCAGAAGGCTGTTTTTCAGTTTTGACCTTTTTAGGTGTTTCCTGTTTCTTTTTGGTGTCTTTTTTGTTCAGATTCACTGGCTTCTGGAGTGATTTCTTGCTCACTTTTTTCAGGTGTGCCTTCAGAATACAATTTCAGTGCTCGCTTCATTGCTTTGATTACGTCTGGGACTTGAGGATAGTAGTAGGCACTGATATTTAAGAATTTAGAAGTCAATTTAAAAAATCAAAGTCTTTCTTTAGAAACATTTTATATTTTTTCAAAACTGCAAAATATGTCTTATTCAAGATAAAATAACAAACTTTTTTTCATAGTTATCCTTATTGTCCACGTCTAGCGGCTTGCCTTCCTTGTCTAAAATTTGCTCAAAAATAATATTTTCTATAGAACTTTGAATAAATACTAACTCAGGAAAAAGAGTCTAGGGATATATCGGCCATCAGGGGCGTATATGTCGTCTTCTGGTTCTTCATCATCTTCAGTGTTTGTCATTATAAATTTTTCGCTTAGTTCTACTAACTCAGTCTTTTTGGCTGAGGTCTCAAAACTTTGCTTCAACACTGAAATTTGTAGGTTATTATATTATCAAATTTCAAATTTTATCATATTAGGTTGTGTCAAAAGTTTTGTCGTTTTTGCCTTGGTCTCGCCTGTTGTATTTTAGCGCAATTTCAAAAGTTTTACGTCGGATGTAGAAAGGATTTTACGTCAAGGGGATCTCTCGCTTACAAGAACGCTGGAACAAAGTCGTAGAATTCGAAGGAGATCATTTTGTTGATAAATTGTTATACTTTGTTTCGAATAAAAATTTGTTTTGGGCTGTGCTTGAAACTTTGACTGGAAAATGACACAACCTAATATTTTCAAATATGGAATGGGAAAAAATAGTTGACTCTATCAACTGTAGAAATATGGTCACTGTGAGCACTAACTACTTATTCTGTTTGATGATTGCCCGTGCCCATATTTTTAACCCTTCGAAAGTCGTGAAAAATCGGGTCGATCTCGAGGTTTTTGATTGAAAATTCAAAATCTTAAAAACGAAATCGGTAGAGCTCGTGGGAGTTAAAAACGAAAAACAACTTTACAAAATATTCACTCTAACCCGAGATAGAGACCCTCAAAGTTGATGAAGGGTGCTGATAATAGAGAACACGGTATAAAAAATATACAGTCAACCATAATAACTATAAACTTATTAATAAGTTAATCAGCTGTAAATCTAAGAAACTCAGAAAATCTCAAACACCGTTTCTTACTTTAAACCTTAAAAAAGAATGCGTTCAGTCATAAAAACCTTTAGAAAATGTGTGTTAGGTGTGGGGTAAAATACTATTTTTTGGAAATGCTTTTAGTTAGTTTGTCGTATTTATCCTTATTACCTTTCTATGCTATCAGAAAGTGCGTGATAGGCGCCTTGGACCCTTTCAGTGGTAAAGTGGTTAGGCTAGGTTTTAGGTCGTTCGAGTATACTCTAAGGGTTCCTTCAAATAGTTAGGGTAATATCCACAGGCCTGTTTTAAAAAATTACATTTGCAGGCTCCGCACCATGTTTTGTGTATTAACAAAAAGATGGGCTTGTCCACGTCCATTGCAATTGATATGGCCTAGAATTACAATGATTTTATCAAAAATTAAATAAAAATAAGTCTAAAAATACTTGTTTCCAATCCACCCAGTCAATGTCTTTTCCAAAACCTAAGATAATTATATCAAATAAAAAATTTTAAATTTTAGCAAAATCTACCATGAGAATGGTCATTTCCAGGCTTAGCATTCTCAGCAGTTTCGCTTTTTTCGGTTTTAGTATCTGCAGTAGACTCTGTCTTTTCTTCAGCTTTTTCAGCAATTACAAGCAAAGAAATTAATAAAAGCAGCACACAATTGTGGACTAACATTCAAGATAATTGTTTGAAGTTTGGACAAAGAAAAGTAAATAATTTGCAAAGGTTAATTTAAGTAAAATGAGCTACTACCACTACTATTCTTCTACTCAGAATACATTGTTGGTTAGAGAGAAATAGAAATTTGACAAAAATAGGGTCAAGGCGAGCCAGCCATGCAGGCGGACCAAGGTGAGTGCAAGAAAAACAGATCAAAGTTTGGGAACGGAGAAAAAGACATTAATAAACGCAAAAGTATTGATTGGTTGTGCAAAAGTCAAATTTGGCTGTATCGGAAGTTCTGTCAAATTTTACAGGAAACATATTTAATTTTTTGGAAAATATTTTTAAATCAATATTAAATACTCACAATTAGGGTTGTCGAATCGAGCGCTCGATTTCGAAATTTTCGCTCGAACGTTCGCTCGAAAAAAAATTTTGAATTATGCTTTGGAATTTCGAGCGCTCGAAAAAAATTTCCAGTTATGGTTTGAAATTTACCACAAATACTAGTCAATTTCTCTTCCGGGTGTCAAGCAAAAAAAAGTCAAAATTTTTTTTTCGAATATCGGATCGAGCGCTCGACAAGCCTACTCACAGTGAAAATACAATTTTTATTTGTATAAGATTTACCTTGAAAACCTTAGCAAAAGTTAAAATATATACAAAATCACAATAAAGGTGTTCGGCATCTACCGTATTCTCTCTAATAGACCACCCGGGTGCTCTATTTTTCAACTCCCCTCGGAGGGGGGTGTTCTATTAGAGAGGGGTGTTCTAATAGAGAGCGGTGCTTTATTTTTCAACCCCTCCCCCCAACCCTCGGAGGGGGACACTGAGAGAGATGTATACAGTTTCACATTTACCGCGCAAGTAAACATAATTCATCACTCCAATGACAAATCACTATCGTATTCAACGTTTTCTTCTTCCGTAAGATCGATTTCTTCGAGTAGCTGAGCCAGTTCCTTGTCCTCTCGTGCTTGATGCAGCTTGGCTCGTCCACTTGGCACTGGCCCATCCTCCTTGAAGCAATGAATCAGATGATCTTGGCTCCCGTCTGTAGCGTTAGAAATCCTGCAGATGTTGAACGAATTGGTAATGAGCTCCTTTGATAAGCATTCTCATGCTTCTACAATATATTGCAAGTATTCGGCCATTTTTCATACTGTAATGCTATATTTATCTAAAGACTAACTGTTGCTGACGAAGGCTTGCTTCTTGCTCGCACCAATCCATCACACTTCTTCGGCTTACATTGAACTTCTTGACTGCTGAATGCTTTGAAAACTTGTTGGCGTAGTCAATCGTCTCCAGCTTCTGTTTTATTAAGTAGGCTTTGCGCTTCCGAGACGATTCGCTCTCAGATGGACCACCATGCAGGTTGCTCTCAACTTCGTTCGCCGTATTGCTCATTGACTTAGCTAAAATGAGAAGAAGAGAAATCAACATTGAACAAACAAATAGCAAAACAGCATAAAATGGTTGGATCAAACAAAAAATGAAAGCAGAACAAAAAAATAAAAGCGAAACAGAGACTGAAATTAGACCATCTTGAGACACACAGAAATCGAAAATTGCGGCAATTTAAATAATTTTTCAACTCCCCTCGGCGGGGGGGTTTTCTATTAGAGAGGGGTGCTCTAATAGAGAGGGGTGGTCTATAAGAGAGAAAACGGTATGTGTAGTTGTAGTAGCTTAACAGCAATAAAACAGTCAGCTATTTGCATTGCGAATAGCTAATTTTGCAATAACTTTTCTTTGTGCAAAAATATGTTGAAGTCTAGTAAAGTTGAGTTTTCTCCTCATAGTGGCACTTCTACATAGAGGCAACAAATATTAGACATGGCCTTATAAACCAATCTCTTCATATTGTTATTTAGAAAACTTTCAAAGATCTCACGCAAATTGAAAAAAATATTATTATTTTTTAAACTTTTATTTTTACTTCAACTTCGGTGCATTTTGTTCTGTAACTTTGATTTTTTTCGCTCAGTGATGCATAGCATTATCGTTCTGGCTACTCCGAGCAATGAAGAGATAAAGAGAGCTCTGAAAGAAGGGATAAGGCTTATCGAAGTTTAGGTTAAAGTGGTGGTGTGGTGCTCTATACAGTGGCATTTCTACATAGTGGCATTTTCTCATAGTTGTATCATTTTCGAGATCCCTTGTGATGCTCCTATGAGGGGACTCGAGTGTATTTAAAAATATATTGGATTAAAATGCTTTTAGTACACACTTATACAATACAGAAAACATTTTTTGGCACACCAACTGCCGAGTACGGTAAATAAGAAAGAACGAACGCTAGTTCTTCCACTTACAGGGTGTTCCAAAAATTTCTGATGATTTCAACTGCTCATAACTTTTTTTATTTTTTAAATTCTCTAGACTCAGAAAAATATACAATTTTTTCGGTGTATAATGTAAAAAACACGATTTTCGCTTGGTCAACCCCCTGTGGTTTAGGTCCTGGTCATTGGATGGATGACCAGTAGCCAAACCACAGAGGGGACCAAACGAAAATCGTGTTTACATTATATGCCAAAAATTGTATATTTATTCCACAGCCAGCCAAATTGACTTTGAGGGTATTAAAGTAGGATATCATGCCGGGCACGGGCTGAGTTTCGGACCGTGCCCAGCCTGACGCTTTACTTAAAAAGACTGGTCCAGCCCAAGCCTTTTTTTAATACTAATATTGAATTTGCTGATTTTAAAAGGGTAGATAAGAGGATTTCATCAGCATTATTTTTGTTCAGACATAAACAGAAAGGTAGTTGTGCACTTGGGGGGGGGGCCTTTGTTAACTGTGAATAAGGTTTGTATGCCTCCTAGGTAATTTTTATACGCTAAAAACGATAAAAAATTTGTTTTCCGACGTTTTCCTTACTAAAAACTAAGGGTTTCAAAGATTTTTTTATTTTGCAAAAATTGCATAGTTTTCGATATAGTTTGTCCAAATTGAAACTCTTAAGCTCTTCCATCGAAAATAAACTAGAAAATCATCGAAGTTATAAGAATTATTCTACTGCGTTTTAGTCACTGGAGCTGAGCAAAATAGCCTCTTTACGCCTTTTTGATCATGAGTCTTGTTCGTAATAATGTCTAAGGTAAGTGAGTGCGCGCATCTCTAACTCTCAAGTCCCGCACCGGCGCAAGCTGACTGCCCTTGTTTGGCCATCTGTTTGGCTGTTACACCCATTAGCTTTCCTTATGGCCTATGTCTTGCAGACCAAAAAGAAATGTCTTTTATATGCTGGCCATTCAACTGCAATTGCCTGGCAGGACAGCCGAGTAGGGATGCTGGCTGTAAATAGCCTGGCGACACCACCATCCTGTCTCTTCATGCATTTAATTCCAGAGAGGAGTGTGACGGGTGACCGACGGCATTTCTCTCGATTTTTATTCCTAGCTTTCTTTGCAAGAATTGCTTTAGAAGCAGACTCTGCCAGGTACATCTTTTTCACTTCAGTTGAAAGAGTAATCTTTTTTGCAGATAAAATATTTTTTATATATTTTTTTAAGTCTGTTGTCTTAGTAATTCTGTTAGTAAATTAAACTAATTTGAAGTTTTGAGAAATTTGCTTTTTTCCTTTTTGCTGAAAGCTCTATGTGCATTTCTTTTAAAAAGAGGTAACAGTATAGAATACTCCCAACACCCTCCACCCCCAACCAGCACAAAATTTACTTTTTCTCAATAGGAAAGCACCCGTAAATTCTTGCTTCTCATAGTCTGAATAGGTGCGGAAACACTTTGGTTTCTGAAAAATCGAATTTTTTTTGGATTGCCTTGGTCCCCCAAGGTAAAAAATCAAGAAAACAGCCAAAACATTTTCAAATTAAATTAGAGCTGTATTGAAGGGGAAGGCTAAAAAGGGGCCACTTTAATGGCAAAACGTTAAAAATGTAAATTTGGACTATTTTCGCTGTTTTACAATATTTTTCAACATTGGCCGTGGCAAAAAGAGACTATATATGCATTTTATCATGTATTTCAAAGGAGGACGGACTTTAGGGGGTATTTTGACTGGAAAATGGGAATTTTCGAACCTCAGTTAATTCAGTTTTTCTTTCTAATCAATTCTTTTTTACACCAAACGATAATATCGTGAATCTGACGAAAATAACATCAGATTAAAATATGGAAATAATTTTTTTCAAAGAAGTTTTCCCTGGTCTAAACTAGGGGCAAATCAGAAGTTAAAAAAGTCGACTTTTTATAGAAAAAAGTAGTTTCTGACAAAACCATAACTAAAATCAAATTCTAGGACTTGTTTTGTTAGAAACTTAACTGAAAAATAAGTACAGAAGTTCAATGGTTTTCAATGGTTCAATGTACGCCCTCCGGGGGCGTAGGGGGCTTGGAGGCTTGGGGTTGAGATGCGCACATACACATGCCTGAGACATAAATCACTCGAAAACCGACTCTGGATGCACAAAACAGTATGCAAACCAGAGTTTTCATGCAGTAGGTCCCAGTTAACAAAACTATGTTCAAACTCTATCTTTTTCGGTCTTTTTAAGGTATCCAGGTTCATTCAAAATAGCCTTTATGGATATTGAAGTAATCAGTGTCAAAATTTTAGCCAAAATTTTCAAAAAATATTTGTTTCCGGAAATGGTTTTCCGCCACCTAAAAACATGTTTTCTGTACGTTAAAGATGTTAAAACACACGAAAAAGTGGTGAAAACCGGTTTTTGGGAGGACTTCTTTAGGACTACTTTAGCTATCCAAACATTAGATATCGCACTTATTAGCGTGGCATGCCCCTTTAAAAAGCAATTATTAATTTTGTACGAAAATTCAACAGTGGAAATACGATTAACCATATTTGATAAAATTAACATCAAATTGTGACTGTTTAAAAAAATTAAAACTCTGCCTGGTAGACCAGGTGTAGAAATGCTGTTATGTAAATTGACGTTAAAAATATTGTTGGTTGTAAGAGCATTTGTCAAGTGTGTTAGTTGTTAGCTATAAAATGAGTGTAAAGTAGTGTGTGACCAATGAGCTGCTCTTTTCTACACCTACATATAAATGAAATAGAGCGTAGCGCCTCCAAACAATGGCTGTGTGTGCATTTATGTGAAAATTTTATAATCTTTTTTGATAGCTTATTTTTAATTTGGCAACTTAACACGGGAAACCCTGACTGTAAAACCAGCACATTCTGGTGCAGAATTTTACGGAGAATCCGAATCTACAAACCGTTTTTAAAACAGGCCGTTTGGCTCGATCTTCCGACCAATTTCTGAAAAGCGTCAAATGTGACTTATGTATGTTCATAAAATCAGCTAGTACTTAGATATTTTATACATACATGCATGACTGCAATAGCTCGTTAAAAAGGGCAGAAATAAAATTTCAAAAGACAAATTGTTCAGGTGCTTATGATAAATAAATGTAAAATTTTTGGCCTAAAGAAAAATTTTTGTCTTAATTTAAAAAAAAGTTTCTTTACTTGAATATGCAAAATTAGGTGTGATAGAGCCGTTTTTTCAGCAAAACCCACGTACCATTTATAAAAGCAAACAAAAATGCACCAAAAAGTGCACCAAAACTTAAATTTGTGTGAAAAGTTTTTCCCTTGGGGTTTTAAACAATAGTAGTCCTGCAGTCATAAATTGGACATAGCATTAAAAATTTGCCCCCGCTGGTTAGAGACTGTATTATGGGTTTTTTCTACACCCATGATACCTTGATCAAACCGGCGGCGCACCGATCTAGCCCAGTCGTAGTGAATTGAATCTTTGACTAATTTGAGCAGTTGGCTAGTTTTTCGTCTTAATTACCTAATTCTCATGGCATAGGCTTCATCTTCTTGCTTGCCGATAAAATTTGGTTAGGAGTGTGAGAAGGGGGTGCTGAAATGTGTGTTAATGCAGAAGCAGAGCTATTAGGCCAACACCACTGGCTGCTGGCTGACCGAGTGGTGGTGGGAAAAGAACAAAATCTCTTTTTCTCTAGTTTGAAATTAGGATGAGCAGCAGCGAGCATATATTCGAACCCCTTTCTTTGCTAACTCAAGAAGATAAAGAATAGGAGTAGAAATTTGATGCTTACACTTATGTGTGTGTTCTTGTATGTGGTCTTTGTGGTACAATCAGCAAAAATAACAGTTATTTTACTTGCAGAAAGTATTGTCTTAGATTTTATATGTAGATGCAAATATTTTCATATTAGGTCGTTACGAAAGTTTATGGCTGATTCCGGTATGTACCGGGTGTTCAAAAAGTTCCCGTTTTTTTCTAAAGAAGCTGGTTAGGCACAAAATATATTTGACAATATTATTTCCAGTATTTCATTTTGTAGCCCTCAATCTCTCTAGTGTACAAAGTTTTTAATTTAAAAAAAATTTATTTTAAAAATTCCAAAAAAAAGGGGACACTCAAAATGAAATCTTACAGAGTATTTTTTTGACTAAATGTTTATATTTAAGAACCTTGTACGAGCATAAAAAATAATAAACCATCTTGTAGCGCTTTTTTGTTAAAATATAACTGAGATAAAAACTTTTTAAAAAATTTAAAAAAATTTGAAAAACTGAAAAATGGAATTTTATACGATTTTTTAATAGTTGCACTTTTTGTAATAGTCGTATCTTGAGCAAATTAAAAAAGCAAAAAAAAATATTCTGAGAGATGATTCTGAAAGTTTCGGAGTGGTGCTACAAGATAGCTTTAACAGATTTGTTGTATTGATTTTACAAATGTGTTTAATACCACTAGAAAAAACCCTACTAGCAAATAACCTCCCCCCACCTCCAAACGATTTTACCTTTTTAAATTTAAGTAAAAAGTACCCCAATTTATGTTCCAGAGCCGTAAAAAAGTGCGTGAAACCATTATTAGTCACAACTTTCATACGCTGGCCTACCCCTAAGCCTAAGAGCTAAGCCTAAAATTGTTGTTACAAAGGATAGTTACAGCGATTTTGGGAAGGTCAGATTCTGGGGGGGAGGTTATTCGCTAGTAGCGCCGAAGCAAGATTTTATTTTGGGTGTCTTTTTTCCTTTGGAATTTTTAGGTATTAAGTGTTTTTTAATTTAACACTTAATACCCTATTTCATAGAGGAGTGTATACTTAACTTTGCCGTGGGCAAAAATTTTAAAAGCAAAACTGCTCAGAAAACAAATTGTTACATTTTTGGCTCCAATTTAAAAAAAAAAGTATAATAAAGTACAGAAGTCCAAATAAAGTACTAATCTTTGAATAAAATACGAACAAAAACCCTGCTTTATGACCACTAGTATTAGTAATTTTTTTCAAAACTTTTCTCTAAAAGGAACATAAAACTTGAGAAAAGTACATATGAGGAAGAGTAGTTAGAGCGTGGAGATATATTAGAGGGTGGGCAGTTAATAAAGTGAATGCGATAATCTATAGCTGTTTTGTAAAAAAGTTATGTAAATTAATTTTTGCTAATAATAGCATATGATGCCGTATAGTCTCCCTCATACTTCCGCACAACACGACCCCCGCAAAAACTTTCAGAGGTTTCCACAGAAAAGATTTTTATTTTCGCTTGCAAACATCTTATGCTCAAAATTACCGCTAGAATCTATAGAACATTTTGGTAATTTAACATATATATTTTTTTATAAAAAAAGTTGAGAAATCAGCATGAGCAAGTCGCGCAACAGCATGTTGCGCAGGTCAAGTATCGCAAGAAGCTGATTTTTCAACTTTTTTTTATATAAACTTGTAAATATTAAATTACCAGAATCTTCTCTAGATTCTAGCGGTCATTTTGAGCATAAGATGTTTGCAAGCAAAAATAAAAGTCTTTTCTGTGGAAATTTCTGAAAGTTTGTTGCGCGGGTCGTGTTGCGCGGAAGTATGATACAGTCAAACCTCGATTAACCGACACTTTGAGCAAGCACATACAAAGAAAATTTTAGAACAAATATAGATAATTTTCAATCGAAATTGTCTTATTTTTAATAAAATTTAGCTGAAAAACAATTTAAACGTTATTATTGACTTCATAAAAACTTGTTTCAGTTTAATCGATTCAAAAGTTAAAAAAATGTGTCAAATATATATTGATTCATATATTCAAAACCTCGGTAAAACGACACTTTGGTCTACAATTGAACTTGAAGCCTCTTTAAACCGACACCTCGGTAAATTGACGCCTTAGGCACGGTCCCCAGGAGTGTCGGTTTATCGAGGTTTGACTGTATATAAAAGAAAGCAAAAATAGAAAAAAATCAGCATGAAAATTCAACAATTAAGAAAAATTATTATTTTTTAAATATTGGGCAGTTTTATTTTGGATACAGCGCCGGAGCCATAGCTGTGTAAAAAAACATCGCAGAAGCGAGCGCCGGGTCAAAAATTTTGAACGCCGGCTCTGTTTTTTTCTCGAACTCGAAATTCTAAAATAAGTGAATTTTATACCAGCAAAAACATTTGGTCATTCTTTGCTATTGACCAGTTCTTCGCAATTAACTATAATTTTTGAAAATTTTAGCCTATCCAACTTATATTTTCTAACACTACTCAGCCCAATACTGTAATAATTCATGCACTATAAACTTTTCCCCTAATTTTTTTTCTTTAAAAGAACCATGGCTGCCTGCTCATTCAGAGCCAGACTGAACCAACTTAGCTCAATATGGTGACTTTGTGACTTTTTTTTAATAAAGCTCATATTTATTTGCACTTAGGTATACTATCTTAAGTGTTTTGGTGCAATTATACCTGCTCTACCTGGGCTTGGAGCGTTATCGACTGTACACAGATATGAAATGGCCACATGGAGCATATCCAAGAGTTTGGCTGACAGTTTATGTGTCTCTTCTGGCTGTTTGCATACCTTTACTAGTTGGGAATTGTGGTTGAGTATAATTTGTTAAAGTAACTTTTGACTTCAGGTACTATTCACAGCATTTGGTGTTTTTAAATCAGGCAATCTAGCTGGAGACAATGAACAATTAGGTGCTAGACCAGAGCGAACTATTGAATTAACCAGAAGGAGGAATGATAGAAGACGGGGCGAAAGATTTTGTAAATTTTTCAATTTTAAAAAAGTTGCGAAAAAGTTGGCTAGTAGGATTAAAAGTTAATTCTTCGTCTGATTTAATTGATTTTTCTAGAAATTTTGATTTTTTCGTCAAATTTAAAAAAAAAGTTACAACATTTGTCTATAAATCCGAAAAGAGTCAAATTATTTTTGTTATTTGCAGGTCTTTCCATGTGTCACTGTGTTAAGTCAAGTAAGCTTATTTATTTACACAAATACTAAAAGCAAAGTGACCACTAATTGTTGTTGTTTTAGTGTGGTTGCATTGTCCACCCTTGCCCCAATCCATCCATCTCTTATTGGCTTTGTGCCAGCTGTTCGCTCAACAAATTATGTTGGCTCAGCTCTACCGCTTTGGTTTCATCAATTCAGGTGGGGTATTCATCTGCTTGTTGTTAATTAATGATTACCAACAGCTGAGTTTAAATGTATGAAATTATGGCTTTTGAAATTAAATTGCCTGTTTACTATTGGATTAGGACTTGATTGATGCTGTGTGTGTGTGACAATTGCCTCTAAATCACATTATAAAATTGTTAAACTAGAGCTTAACAACAGAATAAGTAGTAGTAGAGCAAGCAACAAAAACTTGATTGCAGGAGACTTTTTGAACACTGAACTCGACTTCCTGTATCAAAGAAGCCGACAATTGGCTACAAAGTGAGTACTTTGCACATCTTTGATAAAATACGGAATGAACACACAAAAAATGGCTCAACTTTATTTAGGTTGTTGAAAATAAAAATTAAATTTGCAGTCTACCTATGGGGGACACTCGCCTGCAAGGGTTTAGAATAACTTCAGAAGAGCTCACTGACTCGCCTATGGCCCCTAATCTACTGCCTAGTTAGTTATTCAAATTATTTTAAAATCCAAATTTTGTTTTAAAAGACTCGAAAATTGCAGTTCTGATGCATGCCCGCTTATTTGGCATTCCACTGGAGTTTGTCAACTTTGTAGTCGCTCTAATAGCCTATTCTTGTACATATCCGTCAGTCTTCTGGAGGGTCAGCAAAGCCTACAGTCTCTGTTTCTCAATTCATCTTATTGTTCACACAATCACAGTTATTTGGTCTTATTTGGCATTTAGTATATTATTTCGGGTCCAGGAAACTAATTACTATGGTGTTCGACCTGTTGGAATTGGTAAGTAAATCTTTTTTTGATAAAGTTAATTTTAAAATAACTTTTTTATCCCAACAATACAGCCGTTTAAATTAACTGTAAACTTATACTTAATTATCAGGTCGTCCAAAATTATCCGTATTTTTTTGAAACTATTGTTTGTTGTTAATCAGGATTTTATTTAAATAACACATCATCCATAAAAATATTTTATAATAGTTTTGTCACATATCCGCAATGCAACTCTTTTTTTAGAGATTGGTCATAGTGGGTCGGGGTGTCGGGCGTCAAGATTTTTAAAACAAGTCAAAATGATCGAAAATATCGAATTTTCGGCCATTTTTGAATATTGGCCTACTTTTTTAATCTGGACACGCAAACAATACAAAATACATAAAAAACCTTTTTGCAACAGCTTTGCCATATATTTTCAATGCTTATCTTTTGACCAGTTTTAAAATTCGATGTTTTGGCTTGCGCGTATTATTTTTGATTTTCACGCATTATTTTAGTGTCTAATGGAAAACATAATTGCTCGGACACGGACAATTCCCCACAACGGCCGATTCCCCACACTTCAATGAAAAGGGACGATTCCCCACATTTTTTTCAAATTGGTGCTAAAATATATAAATTGGAAACTACTGTTTCCATCAATCGCTCATTTTTTGGAACTGTGCTCAGTTTTCATATTTTTTCTCTGTTCTTCGTCTATTGTTTTTTTCCTTGCGACTTTCTCATTCCCGAATTAAAAAAAAAATGGACGTAAATCTCGACATTGGTGCTGTTATGCAAGGACTGGGAATGAACCAATCCGCTTTCGCTCAATTTTGTCAAAACGTTCTCAGACAAGTCGCGGAAGGGCAGGCTCCAGTGCGAGCAATCGAGGATCCAGCTAGCAACCAGCCAGTGCCCGCAGAAGAAGAAAACGATGTCTTGGCTGAAGCCGAAGAGAAAATGTAAATCATCTATCGTATTCACTTGTGACGTTATTAATTTGTTTAATTTAGAATCTCATAACAATTGTCAAATCGGAGCGAGGTGGAGACAAGGCTGTGCATCGGGGATTCCAGTTCCGGGAATGTCTTCGTCAAGTTCAAACCGCACAATTCAACGCTGTCTCACAATCATGGTCTGGATCCGATGGCGGTTTCAGTGAGCAAAATCAAGGGAAATATCAAGCGACGAGCAATTGACACTCGCGAGGTTAGCTATTAATAATTTGGTTTGTTGTGCTTTACACACTGTTTTCGTTTAGAAGCCAAAGTAATTACTGAATCATGAACTGCAAGATGCGATGCTGGCCGTTGACCTAGTCTTGGCGACAGCGCAATTCGAAAGCAGTTGCGCAGAATGAGAAAGAATAATGGCATTCCCGTGGCCGAAGGAAGTGATGTTCCGCAAATCGATATTCCAGCAGATTGCCAGAAGTACACGGATGGAGCAGGTCAGGAAGAAAATTTCCTATTGGCCGATTCAGGGGCACATGATCCGGAACGGTATGTCATTTCTCATTATTTTTAGGGTTGTAACTAATTATTTGTTACGCATTCATATTTTATTGTTTCAGAATCTTCATATTTGAGCGTCAAAAGCACATCGAATGGTCGGCGTCGTACATGGATGGCTCCTTCAAGATCACTCCAGCTCCATATTATCAAGTTAGTTATTATTTTACTTTATTAGGATATACTTTTGTTTTTATGCTTCCAAATTATAGGTCTACGCTATTTTGGCTGAGCGAAGTGAGCGCGTCGAAAACGGTCAAGGCAAGTCGGTATTTCCAGTGCTCTACGCTCTACTTCTAAAGAAAAGCCAATCCGCCTATACTAAGCTCTTCAACATGATCAAGACAATGTGGCCTGACTTTAAGCCGAATTCTATCTCCGGCGATTTTGAATTGGCTGCAATTTCGGCACTTCGGGAAGTCTTTCCAGGTTTGTGTCTTTGTTTATTACTCTGGAATGAAATGTATAAGATTCATTGCAGATTCACTGATTGCCGCGTTTCTCTTCCATCTCTTTAAGAACTTTAAGAAGCAAATTGCAGCCTGCGGAATCAACGTACGCTACCAAAATTCGGAGTTCTCAGTTCCCGCTCGAATGATTGTCTCTCTCGCTTTTGTGCCGGCCGACGAGATCTGGAGATGCTTTGAATTGTTGAAAACTTATCTACTTCGCATGGAACCGGATCTTCGTCCTGTGATAAACTGGTTCAAGACGAACTACGTCGGTAAGATATCACTTTTAACGATAAATCTTTGTTTTAGCTTCCGTTATGCGCCCGCCTGCGTTTCTTGTCCAGTTGTGGTCGTGCTACGAAAGAACGCTCGCCGGGGAAGACCGGACCAACAATTTCGTCGGAGCTGCACATCGTCGCCTTCAGGACGCTCTTGGAGTAGATCATCCTTCAGTTGGCCGTCTTCTGATGGATCTCAAAAGAATTCAAAGGACGCATGACATGCATTATGAAAAATATCAGGCCGAGCAACCTAAGCAACCAACAACCTGAGCAACCGACTCCGATGCCAAAATTATGCGTAAGGTGCAGCACTACGAAGGCGCAAACCTGATGGAATATCTCCGAGGACTGGCCTACAACATCGTTATGGACCAGTAATCAAAAAAATGTAAATCTCTAACATGTTAGAAACTTTTGCCATTGAATTTTGTTTGTTGAATTCATTTGCTGCATTTTGTTTGTTTATACTGCTTGATAAAATAGTGGAGTTGTATTTATTGTTCTGAAAAAAGTATGGTGGAAACAATAACAATTTATATATTTTGGCCCCCATTTGCAAAAAGTATGGGGAATCGTCCCTTTTTATTGAAGTGTGGGGAATCGGCCGTTGTGGGAAATCAGCGGTTGTGGGGAATCGTCACGTACCGATAATTGCTAACTACAGCAGCGGCTCCGAAAGTGAAGATGAGCAAGTCAAAACACTGAGGAAGCTCAAATCTTACTCAAGCTAAAGGTGGTCAAGCATGCTAAGAATATCTCGATACATGAAGCAAGCAATAAGTTCAAAGTCGGTTGAATCACTGTACGGCAGTGAATGAGACAAGAGAAGCAGCTGCATAAAATCACGTCAACATAGCCTTTCTTTTTCTATGCCAAATGAACGGGTATATCAGCGATGAATCTGTACAGTTTGAATCTGATGATTATGATATTAATTCCGACGTTATTGTATGTTAAGTTGTAGAATGGTAACCCCTCAATAAATCTGATGCTTTTTGGTAGGAATGTGAATGTATAAGTACGTGAAGCAAATTAAAATTCTTGTCTGGGTAGTTTCTGCTTCGGCGAAAAAATTTTCAGGTGCCTTTGGCTTCGTCCTTTTGAAAATTAACTCACCCCTCTCTAATAACTCATCACCCTAGAGGAAGATTGAACAATAAATCACCCGGATGAGCTATTAGAACAAACACGGAATGTGGCAAAATTATTACAAAATAGTTTTATAAATTCTGTATTATTTAAATAAAATGTTGACTAACAACAAACCATACTTTCAAAACATGTACGGATAATTTCCGGATGACCTGATATAAAAACACGGTTAATTTGGATTAACTGTAAATTTTTATTAGTCGGTAACACTTTAAAAATTTGAAGTTTTATATTGGCACATACACTGTTTTAGACAGGCATTAAAGGCTTTTCAGCTTAGTTTTTCACTGAAAGTACTCTTCTGAGAGCAGGAATTATTAATCACCAGTGACAACTTTAGTTTCGGAAAATAGCTTTACTCTCTTATTTCAGTGGGTTTACCCACTGAGTGTTGGAATGCAAAGATCGATAAAACAAATTTTTGGGTTGGCTCTTTTCAAACAAAAAGTCGTGAATTAGTTGAGTGTAGGGAATTTCCGAAAAAGGATAATGGCTTTTTTTAGCCTGCTTCAAAGATATAGGTTAATCTAGGGCTTACATTGAAGTAGAAGCGAAATTGATACTTCAAACAATAAATGTATATTTTGGAATAGAAAAGCACACTTTAATTTTTACCTAAAATAAAACAAGGGTTATGCTAAGCACAATACTTAAAAAAGTATATTAAAAATTTTGCAGAACAGATATTAAATGCTGTGAAAATTGAATTGAACTTTTCAAGAATAAGAATAAAATTTAAAAAAAAAGTATAATGGCTGTAGCCTATTTGTGCACTAATAATTTAGTACAGTGAATCCCCGCTATAATGACACCCCATGCGATCGCCCTCGGGGTGTCACTATAGCAAGGGGCCACTATAGTCATTTCGTTTTAGCCAAAACCAAACTAACCGACACCAAGGTGTCACTATAACGGGGGTTGACTGTAGTTTCATCCACCATTTACAGCACAGCCTCTCGAAATAGATGATGACTATTTCCGAAAATGCATGGTGTAGTGGTAAATCGTTAGATTTAGGTTCAAATCCACATATCGATCTTATAAAACGGTTTTTTTCATGGGCAAAAAATCAGTACCTTCGATTTATCGATATGCTCATATTTCTGTACAAAAATACAATATTTTAACACAATTTTAATACATACGGTTTGATAGGTTCGGTTTACTTATCAACATTTTAGTTTGAAATTGCCACTAATAGATTTTTCTAATCTAAATAACTTTGGTACATTGGCTTTGCCCACCTCTTTAAAGGAGCATGCCCGTGCCGTTACACGATGAAATTTGAATTTCCAAAAGGCGGGGACCACTTTAATGCGTAAGACAAAAAAATTTCAAATTCAAATTTTCAATCAGCATTCCAACCCTTTTGAGCAGTGAGCGGTCGTTGTTTCTTCGTTTCGAATATTTCGTTTAACTGCTGCCTTGAGCGGATTCATAATCAGCGACCCCTAAATGGATATCCACGCTCAGAAAATTTTACCATATGCAGAGTCGTGTTATGAACACGATTTGATAGCGCTAAAACACCGATCTGACTTGCAGGAGCCCAGTTTTCGATTAGTTTCGTACCCCGGAGGATATCCATGTGGTGCTCAGATTGTTGTACGCAGGTATCGGTGTTCAGGTGGAAGTGGCTATGTAGTAGTACCGAAGTAGTGGTACGCAATGCTCAGGTGATCCACTATACCAACATCAAACTAAAAGTCAAACTATTAAACTTGTGGAATCTTGAGAACTTGAGGTGGTCATATAATGTCTCGGCTGTTGCACGCAAAAGCCAGACACTTGTGCACAAAGTTGGTTACAAGGCATTCGACGTGGGTCTAACTTTAAAGTAGGCGTATTTAAAAATCCACCTCGGAAGTTTTGATTAGGCAAAAAGAAACTTACTCAAAATTAATAACAAAGCAATACTAATTTCTAACAGACGACAAATTTAATGACCGTAAAAGGCGAACAGAAGGGAACAGACAAAGTAAACGAAATGAACCAGGTTGGCACGAAAATAGCTATGAGCTATGCCAACAAAATAATAAAATTTTCAGAAAAATTTCGCAGCACACGTCTGACATACGACAGCACTTACAATGAGAATGAAAATTTGAATTTGAAATTTTTTGGTCTCACGCATTAAAGTGGTCCCCGCCTTTTGGAAATTCAAATTTCATCGTGTAACGGACGGGCATGCTCCTTTAAAGGAATAATTATCACGTCCAACATTGCCGGGAGACTAATATAATCTATAGACTTGTCCAATAAGTCTTGCTTTAACAAAACTGTGTGGTTTGACACTTTGATGGGTTTCAAAAAAAATTTTCTGCTAATAATTAATCCGAAATTGGATGAAATTTTCAATTTTGAAACCCATCGAATAATTTTGTTGCGTTAAAGTTACTGTTCTGCAACCCACTGAAAATTTTTTCTAAATTTCTTATATATAGAAAAGTTGAAACCCTGCGAGTTACCGACTCGCCTCCATAGCTCAGACTCTATTTATATTGCAAATTTGGTCTTGAAAAGGCATTTAAAAAATTAAATTCATTCAAATCAGTAAATATATTTGAAAATTCTTTTTGACCATTATCTATTCAGGACAACACCTATGGTCCTTGAGACCATTTTTTATTTACCACCCTCTATCCATCATTGGCACATTTATATTGACCACGTGCCTTATGCAAGTATCTCCAATAGCCCTTTACAACTATGGCTACAACAAATACCTCGTTAGCATTTATACTTTTCGACGATCTAGAAGCAGCAGCACCAATTCCACTACAAACAATAATATTTCTCACCAACAACAACACACCAGAAGTGCTGACACTGGAATTGCACAAGGTCAAATGTGTTGCGATGGCTATGGACCCCATATTTCCGCTATTTTCATACTAATGTTTGTTGTAGCAACTAAGGCTCCGACGCTGTATGCCCTCACACTTCTTTATCAGGTCAAATTAGAAACCGAAATTTTGTAAATAATGTGTAAATTGTGTTTTAGCACGAAGAAAAACCACTTATTCTATCATGCATAGTGATTGATGTGGTCTACTTGTTCAGTTGGATAATATTGTGGCTGTTTCTAACCCTAAAACGAGACTGGTCTTTCATAGTGGTGCATGATGTACGCGAAATTCTGTCACTTCAAGATGCTCATAGAACAGCTGATGGCAATATTCAGAACAAAACCATGTCTGAACTGAAAAATTCGTTGATATTGATGCATAAGGGACATGTAAGTATCATGATAGTTAGGGTGGTGGGAAACAATTTTAAGAATGAATATTTGCAGTTGTTTGTAACTGATGACCCATTGGCCAAGCCTTCAATTATGAGACATGTGTTAAAAAGCTGTGTACAAGACGATATTTATTGGTTGAGAGAAAATCAGTCCCCGGCTAATCGGTAAGTCAGCGAATTTCGTAACAAATTCTTTAGTAATATTAGTGATATGTAAAGTTGATTTTTTTGCTTTTTGATCTTCCTTTCTTATAGCTTCTGCGATTTTTTTACCAAAAATAGTCAAGAAAAAATACATTATGGGATGCAATCAAACCGACGGGACCAAGAAACAAATAATCGACTCACCTATTGCACCACTCATGCCACTGATAGAGATGAGCTATGTATAGTAGGAGAAGTATAGTATAGTATAAAAGATAAATTCGAGCTCGTGGTCTTCATCTGTACTTTTGGGTATTTCAGCTGGTCTCCTAACGCATGAAAAATCTGGGGATCAACTCAGTTATCAAAATTTTCAGTCATGTGACTTATGCTTACCAACGTTTGTGCTCATATAGTTAATATTCATATAGTCATTAACTGTCCAAACTGTCGAACAGTGACACAAAGGTCAAAATAAATGAATCAGATGATACCCTGAATTAGAAAAACCGATCAAAAGTGAAAAAAATTTCGATAATTTGCTCTCACGAAAGAAATTTGTTACCAAATTTTGCTGTTACGAAAAAGTTTGTTACGAAATTGTCTCGTTACAAAACTTTCTACAGCCCCCGGGTCCCTTTTTAGAGGAAATACGGTAATAGTTAGTTCTCTGCAATACATCTTTTTGTTGGGCATTTGTTTAGTCTGCAAACACACAAGTAATGACAAAAAATTTGGTTTAAACTACTAAAATATGAAGTTAAATTTTTAAGTAGAATTACGTCGACGATACTATCGGGTTGTTCGGATAGTTTTGGTACCAGCCACTTTGCGATTTTAATAAGTTCCAAATTGGAACTTTTAATATGTTTTTGTTGATAAAATTGCAGCAATATTTTTTGTAGGTTTTAGAACTGAAAATTGGGCTCTTCCCTTTTACCGCCAAAACTTTTTTGATTTAAACTGTTTTTGGCTTTTTCCTGTTATCGCCCAAAATACTTATCGGCTTAATCTGTTAGGCACCATTATTTTTATTTATTTAATTGGTTAGATACATGTCTACTTACGTCAAAAAATTGTTTTGACCTTTACTGTTACGTATATAAACCGTTTTATCTGAAGTAAAAGTTTTGACATGGTTCCACAATCTCAGTGAGTTTTTGGCAAAAATAGATCATAATCATGTTCCTGTTTGATCCTGTTCCTATACTAAAACTTTATCAGCGTCTGAAACAACAATTTTCGTAACGCAAAAAAAACTAAAATAGTACGAAGACAAAGCAATGGGGACTGTTCCCCACCTTAGCAGTCGAGATGAACTTCTCCAAACCATCTGAGTAACGCGCATGGCGATCGGACAACGACCATCTGTCTTCAAAGCCGGCACACCAATCGGGCGAACCACTGAATCATCTAAAAACACCAGTCATAAAAACACGACAAAAAGGTAAACAATAGAAAACCATACCTTCAATCAAATTGTCCAGAAAAGTATAATCCCCGTCGCCAGGTGCATATACCATTTCCATTTCTTGCTCCTCAGCCACATTCTTGGCGTCCAGACGCTAGCGCTTAACTGGAAGAGACTCGAAACTCTTGCCCGAAGTGCGAGAACGCTTAGAAGGCATACGACCACTGAACTCGTATTTTCGTATCGGAGGAGAACTGACCGCTTTTATGCATATCTGTCACTTTTATCTGTATAATCTCATATAAGGATTTTGGGCGATAACAGAAAAAAGCCAAAAACAGTTTAAATCAAAAAAGTTTTGTCGGTAAAAGGGGAGAGCCGAAATTTGAAAAAAAAACTTTTTTCCTAATTTTGTCAAAAAATTTTGCTCTGATTTGTATGAACCAAAACATTTTTGACATTCATTAAAAATGAAATATTGGGTTGGTGCATAATTAACGTCGGTTTTTTTATTTGCACATTATTCAACAACAACCCGAATACAAGTCCGCCTATAACATTTCTGAATATTATTCTGGAGCATATTCACCCTCTACATCAATAACAGCTTCCCATTTGCTCGGTAGCCGATCAATTCCGCGAGCGAAGAAGTGAGCATTTTTGACTTAATCCACGCTTTATTATCGACCACAATTTCTTCTAGGTCATCGTAAATTTTTCTTACTTGCCAGTTTTTGAGCGAGCGATTGACGTGTTAGTCTGTTGGAGCTTTGGTTGGGGAATACGGCGGATGAGGAGGCAAATCCCAACCTTTGTCACCAATCAACTGCACAACTCTTCTTTCGACATGTGGACGAGCATTATCGTGATGGAAGACGATGCGATCTTTGATGAGTGGACGTTTGGCATTAATGGCAGCTTCAAGGCGATCGAGTTGAGCAAGGTAGACGTCGCTGTTGACGTTGCTTCTTCCCCTTTCTGTCTGGAATAGGCCACTCTTGTCTCACCTCTGAAAAATTTCTTTAACAATTTCAATGCAGTAAGCTTCAATATTGCCACCCACCGTTGTCCTCCCACCAATAACAGAAGCTTTGTTGCCGGACTTTAATGATAATCTCCCAGTAGATAATCCCAGACCGGTCCCACCACACACACCACATAGCCTTCTTACAGTGAAAATCCTTTGGAATCCTTTTTGGAGATTGACCAAGATCAACGCACACCTTTTTTCGCTTTAAGTTCTTGAAGAGGAGCCAAGATTCATCACCAGTCACAAGATAGGCAAGGAATGGAGATCGCTCGTTTCTCTCAAGGAGAAGACTGAAGATGCAAACCCGTTCGGCTTTGTTGTGATCGGAAGGCTCGTGAGGAACCCATCCTGCCAACTTCCAGACTTTTCCGAGTTTCTTGAGATGACGAACGATTGTGGAATGATAACCCCGCATTCCTCTGCCAACATTCTTGTCGTCAAGCTCTCATCCTCCTCCACAGCCGGCAGAAGCGCTTGTTCATTGAAATCCGACGGACGATCCCGACCTTCCTCGTCTTCCAAGCTTACGTCTCCAGACTTAAAGCGCTTGAACTACCTCTGGGCCTGTCTTCACTGATTGTTCCTTTGCCAAAAACATCGTTGAGGTCACGAGTGGACTGTGCCGCCGACCATTCCTTTTCAAAGTAAAAAAACAGGATATGACGAATGTGCAAATGATTCTCGACACGCATCTCAAAAATTTATTTAATATGTGTGAGCAAAAACAGAATGAATTAAAATGTCAGATGTTCACTAAATTAACAAAACAAAAAAACCGACGTTAATTATGCAACAACCCAATAGCAAAGTGTTTCGTCAAAAAGACTGTATGATCAACCTAACATTTTTGATATGCTTGCAAAATAAGAAGTGGTCTTGCAAAAAAGAGTTATTTTTTGACATGCATGTTGACATTGACCAAGTTATTGAGCATGTGTGACATTGTGTTTGTGGCCACCTTGACAGTGACATTGACAGGCAGTATGTGGCCCTAGTGTTAAGCAACAAATTAACCCTTTTATGGCTTCACTTTATCATGAGTTTCAAAACGCTTTTATTTAAAGGGGGAGTACAAGTTATATTGCGAATGGTTCAAATTAATAAATTTAATCTTTTAAAGACGCAACTTCGACTTTGCCTGGAAACAGATATTTTGCTTTCATTTTTTGCTTTAATACAGTCAACCCTCGATACAACGATACCCTCGATATAACGATACTCCTGTACAGATTTGGTCGGTTCTGATAAAGAATGGTAAAGACTAGACCCTCGATACAACGATACCTCGATATAACGATACTCCTGTACAGATTTGGTCGGTTCTGATAAAGAATGGTAAAGACTAGACCCTCGATACAACGATACCTCGATATAACGATACCTTCGATATAACGATACTTTTTGCCGGTCCCGACTAATAAAAGCAATCTCGATATAACGATACCTTCGATTTAAGATCATTTTTAAGCAAAAAAATTAAAGAATTTTTAAATTTCAAACGCCTTTTTTTCTTACAGAGTACATTTTTCTTTTTCTGCACTGCTTAATTAGACTGCTTACTACTTCTATCAAGAGCGCAAAAAGAAAGTACAGCAGCCGAAAATTACCAATTTCTTCTTTTCAAAAAGTGCTTTTGTTGAACATTGTTGTGCTGATACAGCCAAGCCTCGATATAACGATACCTTGTCAGATTTTCGGTCTCAATAGCCTCGATATAACGATACCTCAATACAACGATACCTTTGATATAACGATACCCAGGGCCGGTCCCTTGGGGTATCGTTGTATCGAGGGTTGACTGTATTTTTGTTTGGTTATTCTGTGCTTATGTGTTTTCTTTATTTCATAGCAAAATTAAATGCCTGAGGAATACCAGGGCTATAAGAATGGGAAAAAGTCACAAGCACACTCTGAGTGTCACGACAAATTACTGATTTTCCCGTTATTTTTCTATGTTTCAGATAAAAGTGACCTCTCAGTAGGTGCGCAAAATTTTTAAAAATCTATCAAACCCAAAAACCTCCTGAAAACCTTTGAACTCTACAAATAATTCGTCACACTGTGGTCACAGTCAGTGCGCATCTGTGACGGAGTGTGATTAATAGTGTGACGAATTGTTTTTAGTCCAAAACTTCGTACACAGTCTTACTCAGTCAACATACAAAAAATAACGGAAAGATCAAGAATTTGTAGTGACATTCAGAGTGTGATTCCAATTTTTTCTATTTTTACAATATTTTACAAATATGCACAGAATCATCAAACAAAAATAATAAAGAGAAAAACCAAAGCGAAATATGTGTTTTCAGTCAAAATCTTCCAAAGATTCTATTGATCAATTTAAACCATTCGCAATAAAACTTGTACTCCCCCTATAATAAATTAAAACAACTGAATTGTTATTTCTTTTAGATAGATCTTATTGTTAGACACCTATTTAGTTTGCAAGCAAATTTAAAATGAAACAGTTTGATGAGTTTAAATAAAATTATAAATTTTTGATAAAATTATAAAATTTTATTTGTGAAGCTCATCAAAAAATTTTAGACTAACTAATAGAAATTTTTTTTGTAGCTCAATAACGCGTCAAACAGAAAAAATAGTCAGCCCAAAATTTCTTTTCAACCCAATATTTTTGCTGAGAAATATGTCTTATTCGCATTCATTCGAAATTGTTGATCTCTTCTTTATACTATCATCATTTTAGCAGAATTCCATTGGAAGAATGCAATGGTGTAAGCCGAGAAATGAGTCACCTGCTTGACTCTGCCACTTCAAATAAACGGCTTCGCAAAGAATCTGCATCTTCACCTCCAGTGCCTTTGGCAGCACCCCCATACCAACGACTGGGCTCACTACCTCCTCAGGGCTCGCCTATGCATCACCATTCTCCTCTAATCAATTCTTTTGGTACTCTGCGGGTTTGTTTCTAAAAGTTTGGCTCAAATGTGCAATAAATTATTCTTTTTAGCGAGGAATGAGCAAGAATAATGAAATGATGTATGGAATTTTGCCTCCAACAAATACTTGCATGCTTGACCGCACATCTAACCAAAATCCCTACAACCAAATGGTGAGTCTGAAATTTTTTTCATCTTAACAAAATTATTGAGTTTTAGCCTCCGGAAGCATATGCCACTATTCATAGGAATTCAGGCAGTAGCAGGGGACTTGCCACAGGGCAGAATTATGGAGTCTTGGGAGCAGGCCTTAATATAAAAACAGTGTCTCCCCAATTAATGAGACATTTGCGAGGAGGGTCAGTGACAACGACTAGAGAAGTTGTTATTGGAGGGCCAATTGGAGGGCCAAACTATGGCGCCCAGATATATGCTGCTTCTTCAAGAGATCATAAAGAGAGAACTTCTGACGTCAATGGAGAATGTTCAAAAGACACACAAAACGAATACAATTATAACGGATCTACGGTTAGTATATTTAAAAATTTTGAAGTCAACAAGATCTTAAAAATTTTAGAACAAAAATATGTCGAGTTTTATAACGGTTAAAATTTAAAATTGACACTTTTCATATTCAGTCAATTTTAAGTACCGTATTCTCTCTAATTGGCCCACACCCTCTATTAAACCCACACTCTCTGATAAACCAACTCCCCTGAAAAGACAGTTTTGGTATACCTTTTTGGTCACTTTTTAAAACAGAAGAAATGTTTTTGAATTTCTTTAGCTTTACTACGAGAGCAACCCTTGTTTTTGTTTACAAAAATGAGATTAGAGAGCTGTACAAAATGTACGACGCAAACAAAGAGAAGTTATGAAAAAAAATTATAATTACCAAAAAACTTTTCTTTGGCGAATTGGCAACTCTGATCATAAATATAGTTCTAACTTTTAATTATGTAAATCTACAGTTAATTCAGACAATTACAAGATTCAAGATTTACAGTTAATCTAGTTAACTAAAGTAACAACAAATTTTTAAAAAAATTGTGGTAAACTATCAGTAAAAAATAAGGCAAAAGGATTATAGGGCAACTACCAGGAAGCGGTTCCAATGATGGCCCGCAATGTAAAAGCAAACCCTAATTTAGAAATCAGCAAACATAGAAATTGTGAATCGACTAACAAGTTAGTTCAGACATACTTGACTTCAACCTTATAATTTTTAAATTTAAGAGAACCAGTCTATGAGTCTAAAGCTAATGGAACTAAAATGATGTCTTTTAACGGAAGCAGTTTATATGGACAGACTAGAAGGGCAGACAGCCTGCAGAACAATAGCTCCAAAAACTTCACGGAAGAAGTTAGTTACGAAAGATCAAGAACCACAAACACTGCAGTTAACGGCAATGCCCAAAAGCCGCCCTTGGCTACCAACAGCCAACAACAGTCAGCTGTTTGGAATTCAGCTAATCTAATAAACTCAAAGGTAAACACCCAGAATTTTATTGTATCTGAATTAAATCGTTTTGATAGTCAACTGTAAATGTATGGTTTGCTTTGCTAACTATAAATTCACAATTGCCTTGTCTATCTGTGAACTTATAGTCAATTATAAATTCGCAGTTAATTAAAATAACATAGCATAAACATTTTTAGCAACCTATTAACGATGCTATATTATCAAGCCATCAACTAGACGAGCCTGGCATCACTCCCAGCCCTTCGATCCAAAATTCTACTGCCGCCAGTGTTTCATCCAATGTAACATCTGTATCCAACCATTCCCATAATGACCGCAGAAGTAATGGCTTTTCTACCACCACACGAAATTGTGATAATGAAAACTACAACAAATCTCCAAACTCTACACTTACCAAAACGCAAAACAAAAGAAATAGTTCGTTTAATAGTGTTATTAAGGGACAATCCAGGCAAACCACACCTCACAACAACTACTCCAGTAACTTCATAGAGACCTACGACAATGATCAGGGTAATCAGTGGGCTAAGCAAAACTATGCCACTACAACCGCTAAATTGACATTTGATGTTAGTAAAGATGGTTTGGAAGAGTTTGCAACAAGTGTTGTATAAAAATTAGGCTGCACTTTATACCGTAATTTCTCTAAAAAGTTTTTAATGCAATTTTTGTGCATACCGATGCTGTAAAGAACTTTTACATCTGTAACCACTTACGTTCAATTGACCTCCTTTTTTTAAATTACTTAACTGAGTCATTTTTTTTGTTACAGTCAACTCTCGATGATCCGTCACCCTTGGAACCGGCCATGGGGTGACGCATTATCAAGAGTGACGGATTAGCGAGATGACGGATTATCGAGAGTTAAATGCATATAAAAAATTAGGAGTGTGACGGATTATCGAGTGACAACTCAGGAAGCACATAACTATTACCGAAAATACAGATTTACATAAACAGTTTGATAAGAGCTCCACTCTACAACATTAAGCGATTAAAATCCGTTCATTCAACCAAAAGCACTGTTTATTTGAACACCCATAACAATTCAACAAAAGAAAACTGCGCTTTAACGGTTATACGAGAAGAAGTTAGGGATTTGCGACTGCTTCTTTTGACGCACATCTTCGATAGTCTTCAGAAAGGTCTCGAAAATTGACCCTGATAATTTTATCTTAAAACAATATCATTTGAACATGTTAAAATACCCGTCATTCAAGCTTTCTTGTTGACTTCGTACTCTACCGGCACATTTACATTCTTGAAACATCTTGGCTTTGCCGATCTTACAGTGCGATCCCGACATATTAGCACATATTAGCATATTAGCGTTGCTTGCTCTTCTTCCCGCCAGTGCATCTGTCGCCTAAATAAATATGAGCGCAAAACTAAGCAAAAGGGCATGAAAAAACTAATCCTTAAAAGCTATTGTCTTGTTTGGTAATAGCTGCCAAAACAATTCCGTTTCGTCTGCATTGAAAATATCCTCTGCTGAGAAGTGCGCCAGCGCCTCGAAAAGACCTTTTTCTTTCCACTCACGAACAGAACCGACATCCACCGACCCAGCTTCACCTTGCTCTGACTTGAATTTGATTCTATTACGGCCTTTGAAAGTAGTCAAACATTCCTCACTAGCTTTGAAGTCGACGATTTCCAGCTTATTCGCTATCGCCAGCGCCTTTTCCTGCCAAAGGTTGCATGAGCATCAAATTTACTTGAACAAACACAAGAAGCACGCAAGGCGAAAAATTCTAACCTTCAACAATTTACCGCTCACTGGAACATTTTCACTCCTGATCTGTTTGTGCCACCGGATAAGTGCTTCTTCCATTTGTTGATGCTTGCCGGATGTCAGTAGCGCACGCTTGGCTTCACTTCCACCGTCGATTGCACTGAGGATACTCTGTTTCTGGCTCAAAATGTCGTTAACAGTAGTTCTAGGCACACCGAATAGCTTGGCTACCGCATAACGATTGGAGTTTTTGGCAGCCGCATCGAGTATTGCTTTCTTCTCTTCCAGTGTTCGCTTCTTGTTCGGACGTTTAGGAGTACTCATCGGTAAGTTAAAACAAAAAAGATGCATGAAAACATAAAGTGACGGATTAACAAGAGTTGATTTATGGATAATGTTCACCATTTAATTGACGGATTATCAAGGGTGACGGATTATCGAGATGACGGATTATTGAGTGACGTACTACCTTATTCAAGGCAAAACCAACCAAATCGGCACGAAGGTGACGGATAATCGAGAGTGACGGATTAGCGAGATGACGGATTATCGAGAGTTGACTGTATTGTAATATATATTCTTACGAAAATTGTTCTACGATATCTTAGCTTGCTAATCAGACCAAAATATATTTCAATAATGGTGGTAAAGTACGGTAGTGTGGGCGACAAAATATTTTAAGTTAGTACTACAGTCGGAGCTCCATATAAGATACATCTTTTTCCAGGCGTATCCTATATCGATCGCCAACTGTACATTTGTGAGCTGACTATATTTGTGTATGGACTCTGATTTTAACACTTTTAAGCGCTATAAATTTTAAATAAGTATGAAAAATTGTGAAGCCAACCTCAATTTGGCCAGCAATTACAAAACATGACTAATACTCTAACCTCGATTTGGAGAAACCCTTGTTTAACGATCATATATGTCGGTCCCTAAGGGTCTTGTTAAATCGAGGTTTGACTGTATTTTTTGTATAATTAAGAAAACTGTATCTGTATTTACTATTTTTGTAGACAATTAAAGCAGACGGGTCAATTTTTTCAACTTTTTGTTAAAATGTAATTTTTGTACAAAAACACATTCTGTTTAATAAATTTTAAAAAACGTTGTTTGCACAAAAAAAGTTTCTTTAAAAAATGCAGCAAGAAAAATGCAACTTGAAACTAGCTCTATAATAAAACTTTGAAAGAAAAAAATTTAAAAAAAAGCTAAAGAGCACTTTCACATCAAACAGCATTAAATTTTCAAATGAATTTTTAAATTTTTACTTATAAAATGTGTGATTATCTATTTATTAAAAGCTTATAATTTTCTTCTTAAAAACTTAGACACAAATAACTCGAAAGTGACTCTGGATGCCTGGAGGAGGCTTGGAGTTGAGATGGACACCCACATACCTTAGACACAAATAACTCGAAAGTGACTCTGGATGCCTGAAGGGGCTTGGAGTTGAGATGGACACCCACATACCTTAGACACAAATAACTCGAAAGTGACTCTGGATGCCTGGAGGAGGCTTGGAGTTGAGATGGACACCCACATACCTTAGACACAAATAACTCGAAAGTGACTCTGGATGCCTGGAGGGGCTTGGAGTTGAGATGGACACCACATACCTTAGACACAAATAACTCGAAAGTGACTCTGGATGCCTGGAGGGGCTTGAGTTGAGATGGACACCCACATACCTTAGACACAAATAACTCGAAAGTGACTCTGGATGCCTGGAGGGGCTTGGAGTTGAGATGGACACCCACATACCTTAGACACAAATAACTCGAAAGTGACTCTGGACGCCTGGAGGGGCTTGGAGTTGAGATGGACACCCACATACCTCAGACACAAATAACTCGAAAGAGACTCTGGATGCCTGGAGGAGGATTGGAGTTGAGATGGACACCCACATACCTCAGACACAAATAACTCGAAAGAGACTCTGGATGCCTGAAGGTTGCTTGGAGTTGAGATGGACACCCACATACCTTAGACACAAATAACTCGAAAGTGACTCTGGATGCCAAGAGGAGGCTTGGAGTTGAGATGGACACCACATACCTTAGACACAAATAACTCGAAAGTGACTCTGGATGCCAAGAGGAGGCTTGGAGTTGAGATGGACACCCACATACCTTAGACACAAATAACTCAGTGACTCTGGATGCCTGGAGGGCTTGGAGTTGAGATGGACACCCACATACCTTAGACACAAATAACTCGAAAGTGACTCTGGATGCCAAAGAGGAGGCTTGGGTGAGATGGACACCCACATACCTTAGACACAAATAACTCGAAAGTGACTCTGGATGCCTGGAGGAGGCTTGGAGTTGAGATGGACACCACATACCTTAGACACAAATAACTCGAAAGTGACTCTGGATGCCTGGAGGCTTGGGTTGAGATGGACACCCACATACCTTAGACACAAATAACTCAGTGACTCTGGATGCCAAGAAGAGGGAGGCTTGGGTTGAGATGGACACCACATACCTTAGACACAAATAACTCGAGTGACTCTGGATGCCTGGAGGGCTTGGAGTTGAGATGGACACCCACATACCTTAGACACAAATAACTCGAAAGTGACT